>SJYO01052474.1:34475389-34685267 GCA_006410555.1 Capra ibex | reverse complement strand
CGTTAGAACTAAGGTCGAACACGAAGAAGGTCGGGTCGTAAAGAGTACTACATGAGACGTATCTTCAATTTATTCGTCCCACTGTCATATGTCGAAACTACATGAGGAAAAGGATAAACCTAGGTCAGACAATAAGGTACTGGTCAAGATTGACAACGAAGGACTGGACGTATATCCAAAGAGTTCTCCGTCCATTCCACCAGACCATAAGGGTAGAGAACTTCTTAAGAGGTGTCAAATAACACTAGGTGTGTCAGTTTCCGAAACCGTATCATTTATTTCGTCTTTATCTACAAAAAGACCTTAAAAGAACCAAAAAACTACTAAGTCGCCTATAACCGTTAAACTAGAGACCAAGGAGACGGAAAAGATTTTGGTCGAACTTGTAGTCCTTCAAGTGCCAAGTGCATAACGACTTCCGACCGAACCTCTTAAAACTCGTAATGAAATGACCGCACACTCTACTCACGTTAACACACCATCAAACTCGTAAGAAACCGTAACGGAGAGAAACCCTAACCTTACTTTCGACTGAAGTAGTCATATAAAGTTTATAAAGTTAATTTTTTAAAGAGTATCACGTACAGACAAAAGTCACTTAAGATAGTCGAAAATAAATAGACATTTTCAAAAATAAAACGAAAGTAAACCCTTTCTATAAACACAACTCATCTCTTACAACAATTATAAAAAAGAGACAACTAAAAAATTTTAAGAAAGGTGACTCTTCACAAAGGACTGTATACCTGTCTAAACGAAGAGCCCTGGGAGTAGAGAAGTAGAGACTGGTGATTTGGAGTCGTTCTGATAGGTGTTTGCGTGTCTGTGGTCTAACGTCGGTTAGAGAGACAAAAGGGGAGTAAAAGTAAACCGAGTTCCTTGAGTCAGTTCTACAATAGTAAGTCCGTCTCTACTACTACTTTACTTAATGTTGGCACGACTATCCTAACTGAATCGATTTATCACTACTACTCGACTCTCCTGACTTACACACCTCATTCTTCCTAGGGCTTCTGACTGAACGAGTAGGACCTTTTGTGAACGAAACATTTATCTTCGGTCTAAAAGTCAAGCTATATGACAACAACGGGTTACTTTTCTAACTTTTAGTTCAAGAAAAACATCGATCTACACTGGTATAGTGATTTAAGTCAAAACACGTTACTTTCTTCACGACACACCTTGAAGATCTTTCACAATAATCTTCCTAACTTGGGACGAAGGTGAGAAAGGATGACCGACAATATCCGTACACTATCGTCCGCGGGTTCGTCGATGGGACCTGGAACTTCCACCCCTGTACACAACTCTTACTGTATCGTAGTTTTCCCTTTTTCGGACCGTGACACTTGGACATGTGTGACCGGGTTGACGTAGACCCGAGGAAAAAAGCACTCTTAGGTTAATGGAAAATAGAACACATTCGGTAACCGAAATAGACAACAGACAAAAACGAGAACAACATACACCAGCTTGAATTAGGACTGATTACTTTCGGTCCACTGTCTCCTCCGGGTCCAAACTTAGGACCTACTGACTTGTTCATCATTACGTAAACCATTTCTCGTTTGTCCAATCCCCGAAGATTTCCATCTATTAGGATATTTCGTCAATCCGTGACTATACTTATTTAGAGTCGTCAATTTGATAAAAAATTTTGTACTTATCTGATTTCGAACAAAAATTGAACTTAGAAAAAAGGAAAACGAAAGAATCTGAACTTGTAACTAGAGTATACAATTAGTACCATCCTTAAACTACTGAATCAGAATGTAGTATTACCTCAAGATTTTATAATTCAGAGGGAGACGGAGTAAAAGGACAATTACCTCAATGTCCAGAATTAGTGTAAGAACTTAATCTCTGAAAATCCAAACCCCTAGGAGTTTTCTAATTAACTTTATTTTGTACTTTCTTACGTACTATGTAACTTTGATAAATACTTCCCGAAAAAAGAGAAACCTATTCCAGAAACGGGACAGTGAATGACAATTGGAAATAGTGTACAAACTTGAAAGTACAGTTTTAACAACAACTCGTGTGGATCCCTTTTTATCTAACTCAAATGGAAAAACCGAAATAATAGTATTTTGAGACTTTACTGTCATTAAGCCACCTCTAAAGTCAAGCGAAAAAATAGGAAATTCGGTTAGTGTCTTTAAAATTCTACGTCCAAATAAACATCATATAAAAGAGGGAGACTGGAAAGAAGAGGTCCTGTTTCTACTATCTAAACACCACCATCAAAATTCGAACTTCGGTGGTCCCTTTGTAAATTTTACAGAAGTCCGTTCGAACAAAAGGGACAGAAGAACGGACCATCAATCTCAACTTTCGACTTACAGAGAAACGAAAAGATTTTCATACAGAAGAGATCCACGACCGTTTGTTCAACTTTAAATTTACTGGACACCCTAAGAAGTTCCGTCACTGACCTACACCCTTTTCCTTTGGAACTCCGTCTAAGACTTGATCTTACTACATTACGTAGGGGCCTTTCGTCACCAACCTTAAATCCATCGAAACTCGTCCATTGAATTATCGTCTCCTATGATATGGAGACGATATGGTCTTTGTTCGTCCATATTTTCTTATTTTCTTTACCCTTGTCATTCTGGTAACTATTGTTTTATCTCCTCCCTCATCCCAAATCCCGGAGAGACCTTTAGGAATCTCCGGTTTCCGAAATTTTCGGTTCTGATGAAGTACAAAGAAAACTATTTTGTCAGTAATGTTTTATTATGATTTCGAGTCCGGTCATAGTTACGACTTTAAAGTGGATACAGTTAAAAAATTATGAACAAAATACCGGATCCCGTCACAGTACATGTTTTCTGGAAGTGGGTCTGACACGTAAAGTAACTTTTGTTTCCGTCCGTATGAACCTTGACTTAACTGTCGAAACACCGACATTTCTATTTATATCGTGAAAAGTCCATCACTTAAGTACTTATTAGTTACTTGGTCGTTTCCTGTTTTTCACTGTATACCGTCGGACCACACCTAATTCACACTAACAGTGAAAGGGGAAGGGTGGAAAAAGGAAAGAGACTAAATGACTTTCTTTGTTTCCGTCGGAGTGCATCGGTCTTGTGTCATGGAGACCTTTTTAGGTACATCTGTTTCACAAATGACCGCTCAAATAAGTAATTTACAGAGGAGACGAGAAACCAACAAAATTATCCGGTCGAGTTCAACAAACACAATTAACTTTAAAATAAGTTTTACTTTCAAATTTACTCATTTGGTCAAAACAAAAAAAAATTTAATGACGATATGCCATAAAAGTTTAGTCATCGTGAATTGATCAATACGACTACAACGGTGTCACAAAAGTACGAAACTGGATCACACATTTGGTCTGCTCCATCTTCCGTAAGAACCAAAAAGGGAAACATCGTTGAGTGTCAAATAACCTCTGTTACTAAAATAATAAAAATTGTTGTTGTTTTTTCTTTGGGGTTGTCTAAAGTGCTTTAAGGAACCATTGTGGTTCCAAAACGTCTTATTATAAGACTCCCTGAGAATTATCCTTCCACAAACAAGTGTTGGGTTTATTATTGGTACGGTAAAATTTTGTTATAAGAAGGAACCGTCGATAACTTCCCACCCTAAAATCAGGTGACTCCGTCAAACGTGTAAAACAAGTGGACCGAAACCCGGTCCCTAGACTAGGACTTTCTAAATTGTAACCTCTCAGAGACTTATCAGACTAAGAGGTCAGAGCGTTAAGACGAGAGCAAAAAGGTTTGGGGAACTTTAACAGTCTCCTTAGTCACCATTCTAATTCTTCTTCTAATAAACGAAACTTATCGAGGAGATCAAGGAGATGAAGGGTTTTCTCCCAGACCTTTGAATGAGAATCTGTACGTCTAAGGGTAGACTTATACTTTATAAATAACTAAATAAACATTTATCACACCTAGAACACCTTTAAAATGACACTGGAGTCTTTAGTTCCACACTAAACCCAATCTAAACATTATAAGCTGTAGTCTCTACCACACGTCTGGTTTTCAGCTCAGATACTGTCATCCTATAGGTACCCCGTAGGGAAAAGTGGAAAGTCTTTGTCAATTTTACTAAAAATATTACCTTAACTCAGGGTATTTTATGATAGTGCCACCTCTCTAATATTCTCTGTGAAACAAAAGAACCAACACATCTCTTAGGACAGAAATGACTACCGAAGGTCTCCCCCTACCTGAACTTCCCTTACATCGGATTTCTTGGGAGAAGTTTGAGTAAGAGGAGAACCAGGGAAACGGGTAAGGTTTAACACTTACCGTAACAACAACAAATCAGTGATTCAGTACAGGTCGAGAAACGTTAGGGTGCTCGTCGTCGTACGGTCCGAAGGGGCAGGAAATGATAGGGGGCCTGAAACGAGTCTGAGTACAGGTAACACAGTTACTACGGTAGGTTGGTAGAGTAGGAGGAGAAAGTGGGGGAAGAGGAGGACGGGAGGTAGAAAGGATCATAGTTTTAGAAGAGGTTACACACCCGAAAATCGTAGTCCATCGGTTTCATAACTTTGAAATCGTAGTCAGGAAGGTCACTTATAAGTCCTAACTAAAGTATATTCTAACTGACCAAACAAGAGGAACTTCAAGTTCCCTGAGAGTTCTCAGAAGAGGTCATGGTATTTAACTTTCGTAGTTAAGAAACCACGAGTCCGAAGAAATACCAGGTTGAGAGTGTAGACACCTACTACACTATGCCAAATGACCTTTTTGGTATCGAAATTAAAATACCTGGAAACAACCGTTTCATTACAGAGACGAAACATTATACGACAGATCCAAACAGTATCGAGAGGAAGGTTCTTCGTTCGTAGAAAATTAAAGTACCGACGTACCGACGTCAGTGGTAGGTGTCACTAAAACCTTGGGTCCTTTTATTTTAGACGATAACAAAAGTCAAAAAGGAGTAGACAAACGATACTTCACTACCCTGGCCTACGATACTAGAATCAAAAAACTTACAACTCAAAATTCGGTCGAAAAGATGCGAGGGAAAGGTGGGAGTAATTCTTCGAGAAATCAAGGAGAAACGAAAAACGGTAATCTCCCCATAGTAGACGCACAAAATCCAAGAACTACAAAGAGGGACGTTACAACTAAGGTCGAACACTCAGTAGGTCGGACCGTAAAGAGTACTGTATGGGACGTACATTCAATTTATTCGTCTCACTGTTATATGTCGGAACTACTTGAGGAAAGAGTTAAAACTTGGTCAGACAACAAGGTACAGGCCAAGATTGACAACGAGGAACTGGACGTATGTCTAAAGACTCCTCCATCCATTCCACCAGACCATACGGGTAAAGAAAATTCTTAAAAGGTGTTAATCAACAATGGGTGTGTCATTTCCGGAATCACATCAGTCACTTCGTCTTCATCTACAAAAAGAAATTAAGACCGTAACGTATATGTGTTAGGAAACCTGACCCAGTTCTCGCACTAACAATTACGGTATTTCTCACGGTCGAATATTAGAACGTCAGCTCACACCAGTAATTCTTGTATGTGACCCTTAGAGATGAGATTCTACCACCATATAACATAAAAGGTTTCTACCGACGTGAAGGTCGGGGGACGAGAAAGATCAGACACTGGGACTATGAGGAGGGAACTCTCCTCCCCAGAGATCGGAGAGGAGAACTTAGACGTGTCCGAACTCTAAATGGATACTGATTACCTTACAACGTCTTCACGACTCACTACAGACTTCGAACCAGTCTTTTCTGTCAACTAAGAGACGGAACAAAGGTCCTGCGAACGGGAACCTAGGGTCACGACGGTACGTTTCACAGGATGATACGACTTCGACGGCACGACATTTCTTCCGTGTCCTGTGTCTCCCCGGTATACATGCACGAGATCCACTGTCGAGATCGATTCTATGATCTGGTGTCATCGTCGTTGTCAGTATATGTGTTCACTTTTAAAGGGTATACTGAGGGTGGGGGTCGGTGACTTCGTAGGGATCAACAACTCTGAGGGATCAACTTCGGAGTCTGTAACATGTAATGAAAACACGAGCCAGGTTTGGAGACTAGATGTCTGAAGTAAACACTATTTTGGTAAAAAGTTCGATCATGTAAACCACATTAACACACTACATCGTCATCACTCACCTTACTTTTAGAACCGTTTAATAAACTGAAAACGCAGGGAAAACACAAAGGATAGAAATTTTACAAGTACCATTATTATCATATGGATCTGTTTTTACTCAATTAATACATTTCGTAAATCACTTCATGGACCGTGTATTCTTCCCAAGTAATTTTCGACCGACAATTGATCCCCTTTAGGTAATCTGTGATTCACAAACACCCTCGTGAGAGTACATCCTTTATCGAGTCGAACTGAAGTAATTACTTTACAAGTAGTACTATACATTTTTCCCTATTTCTCTTCTAACAGTGTGAAAATTCACTATACCTCTTCTACAGTCACAAATGTAGTGGTACACATTTTAGTGCCTAGTAATTTTTACATATGTCAGGAAAATTCAGAACTAGGAGTAGAACAACAATTCCTTAAGATCAATAAAATGAGGAAGAGATAGTCAGTCGTAGACAGTGGTACTATAAAATCAACTGATATACAACTTTGTGTCTCTAATGGTCAAAGAAAAACAAAAATTTTTACATGAATAAATTTTATAACTGAAATCCGATCGATACGTAGCATACAAAAGAAGGTCGAAGGGTAATTTTATGAGTCTATCAAGGTCTTCTCGTGGTTTTTCAATTCATCGTCATTTGGTGAATCAAAATCTCCGTAAAGGGGATTGATGAATGATGTAACTTCAACCTCATCTGACTCTTTCGGACTCACCATATAAATACGAAACTGAAGATTATGACCTCTTATTTTAATCTACTCCCCTTCTTCAATCTGTTCCCGAAATTAGACAAGGGTAACAAATAGGTGCGATTACTCTGGTACTTACTGACTTCGGATGTGACAAAAGAAGTGTAAAACATAAAGTACTACATAATGTTCGGTTTCAATTGAACTGATCTCTAAACGAGATAAAGGGGACTGAGAATCGTGGAGGTGGGGATGGAAATTGTGACAAGAGGCACGTAGACAAGTATCCGATTTTTAAGGTTGTACGTCATACCTTCTCTTACTTTCCTTTGACAATCCTATAAGGTAAGGTCCCTACGTCACGTCGACATCTTCACGACAATTCTCCTTGGGACGTTGTCAACACGAGAATCCTAAAGTCTAATCGTAAATAAAAAAAAGACAATTTTCTGCTTGATGTCGTGTAAGGACTACATTATCATTATTTCAGAGGAGCATTATACTCTTCTCTCTTACTATCTTCTAGATTTAGTCAACTCGTATCAATCAACGTAACGAACGACTTGACTTGGTACCGGACACATGAAGTCGGACATATATGTGTTACACTGGTTCAATTCTACACTCGTTTTAAAGTGGTAGGTCACCTATCACCGTCCTTACCGCTCTTAGTTCCTACTAGATGTATGAGACGGTAAAATTTTTAACACATATAAGAAAAACGTTTCTATTATTAGAAATACCTTTAATACTTTCTTTATATATCGTAGTTTCTTCCCTTGGTAACGGGTTTCTACTACTCATTTCTGAATTATTAATACTTATACTAAATACTACTATATGTCTTCTATACACACCTTTACATTCTAAAATAAGAGTCGTTCCTTTGTTTTTATACTGGAGATATTTTAGTTTTGTTTTTCAGTATTCTTTTTTATTCTAAAATCCTCCATGACCTTTCTTCTAATTTATATTTGGTTTTTCGGACTTTTACGTCATCGTCCTATTTTTAGACGTTACCGTCAACATTCATCGTCTCGACTACGACGTCTTTTGTCTTAGTTAGGATATTACTCATAAACTCTAACAGGTCTTATTCCTCTTTTACCACTGTCCTTCACTCCACTACTCCCATTTCTACTATTTATGGCTCCCGTCTCTCTCCTCTTTATTGACTACTCACACCATAAAGATTCCCTCTTTAGTCTTATTTACATTGTTTTCGTTTTTTATTTTCATCTTCTTTTGAAGGCACCCGACTGTCCAAAGACTTAGACGTCCAGGTTTCACATCCGAAGTAACACAAGATCCATTTTAATTACTTTTATTTAGGGGTGGACAAACTTAAGACTACTGTAAATATTAAAAACTTCTCTTCTTGAGTATCTAAGTTTTCATTTACCAATATCACCAGTCAGAAGTGACGTCTAAAGAAAAACCCGAAGAAATTTAGATACTAAAGTAATCAAGACCTTTATAACATGGGTAAAAGAGTAGTCTACAATGAAAACGGTAAGAGAACAAGAAATTAAAGAAGTCAAAGAAAACTTTGAGGTCAATTTATATATAATCTCAAAGAGTATATAAGAAGTGTATAGAGTTGGAGAGAGTACGTAAACACTAGAAAAACAGAGAAACACAACTTAGAACATACCAACGAAGGTCACTATAGGACCACTTGACCAAGAGGTCCCCTTTTATTTCGGGACTAAACATCGTAAACAACTAAAAACGTCATATTTGTACCTTCAAAGTCTGTTGGTTGTACTGAAGTGACTACGTCTCAATCTTCCTGGACGTACATCGACTGAAAGTGTTCGACCAAGTCCGGTCCAGAACGTATGGAGATCCGAAAACAGGATAGAAAGGTAAATAATTCATAGAAAATTCGACGTAGATTAGACGAAAACCGAAGGGGTCACCGAGTCGTCATTTCATAGGCGGACGTCACATCCTCTGTGTCCTCTACACCCAAACTAGAGAACCAGCCCTTCTAGGAGACCGCCTCCTCTACCGTTGGGAGAAACCAGAAGAACGGACTGTTTAGTGTACCTTCTCTTCGGACCGTCCGATGTCAGGTTTCCCGACATTTCTCAGCCTGCACTGACTCGTATGTCGTTAGACGAAAATTTGGAGAGGTAAGTCAAGAATTAACCCCAATAAACTCAAAACTAAGGACTCAAAAACAAAAAAGTTTAGATACAGTGGTAAATACCAAAAGTGAAGAGACGACCCGAAGGGACCACCGAGTCTACCATTTCTTAGGTGACGTCACACCCTCTGGACCCAAGCTAGGGACACAACCCTTCTAAGGGACCTCTTCCCTTGTCGATGGGTGAGGTCATAAGACCGGACCTCTTAAGGTACCTGTCTCCTCGGACCGTCCGACGTCAGGCACCCCAACGTTTCTCAGCCTGTGCTGACTCACTGAAAGTGACAATGAAAAGTCAAGAGACGATTTTCAAGTCTCAACAGAAAATAAATAGGATAGTGTCTTTTGTTTTAACAAAAAACCAGATGTGGACTATTAAGACTAAAGAATTCAATAAAGGACTGGGGGAAAAGGAAAGAGAACAAAGTCTATTAAGAATAAGGAAAAATCAAAGGACACATAAGGTAATAGGAATAGACCCGGAACCTATGATGTAAACTTTCAATTCTTATAAAACCCCCGGTATCTCATATATGAATCCTTTAAATGTAAATGAAAACTGTCTGTGAAACCCTCATAACGTTAGGTCCTATGTAATATTGGGTCCAAATGTCAAACTCTTTTCGTCAAACTAGGTTTGAACATTAGACGAAGCCGAATAAGAGTGAATTCCAACATAGAGAAACCTTAAGGCTGAAAAATACTCTCCCCGAATCCGGGAGTCAAAATAAAGAGATAGTCAGTGGGACTCTTAGTTATTTTTGTTTCCAAGATTAAAAAGTTCTAGTCGTTCCTGGGAAATCTCCTTTACACCGAAATCTTAAACCAAAGGTACGACTTAAAAGTAAGGGTAAAGTGAATTTCCTTTTAACACCATTTTATATGTATTACATTTTATATATTGTATTTTAAATGGTAAAATTGACAAAAATTCACATATCAACTCACCGTAATTCATATTATATAAGGGTAACAACATGTTTGTAGTCGTGATAGGCAGAAGACTTGAAAAAGTAGTAGAGTATGACTTGGGTAATGTGTTATAAGAGGGATAGAGTGAGTGGAGTCGGGGACCATTGACCACCAGATGAAACATACTCAAACTGATAAGATTCATGGAGTATACTCATCTTAGTATATCATCAACATAAAAACACAGACCGAACAAAGTGAATCGTATTACAGTAATTCCAAGTACAGTATTGTACATGGTCTTACAGTGAGGAAAAATTCCGACTTATTAGAAGGAGAGAGATACACATACAAACACACATGAGTATGGTGTAAAACTCATAGTTGAGTAGATGACCAACCTTTGAAATGAATAAAGATGAAAAACCGACAAATATTACAACGATACTTATACCCATATGTTCATAGACAAACTTAGGAATGAGAGTAAAGAAAACCCATATATGGGTACCCACCTGAACGACCTAGTATATCATTAAGATAAAAATTAAAAAACTCCTTAGTTACATGATAAAAGGTGTTGTCGACGTGGTAAAATGTAAAAGTAACCGTGTGTTCCCAAGGTCAAAGAGGTGTAGGAGTAGTTATGAACAGCAAAGGACAAAACAAAAGAGAAATTATTGAAAATTATCCACACTTCACCACAGAATAACACTAAAATTAAACGTAAAGGGGTCACTAATCACTACAACTCGTAGAAGAGTATACGAGTAACAGATCAACACATAGAAGAAACCTCTTCACAGATAAGTTCAGGAATCAGGCAATTTAAAACAAACAAACAAAAACCGGCACACCCCAGAAACAACGACGTACCGGAAACAGATGAACACCACTCGTCCCTAAGAGAGATCAACGTCACGTGCTCGAAGAATAACGGCACCGAAAACAATGACGTCTCGTATCAGAGATCCCACGTACCCGAAGTCATCGTTGTCTGAGTCAACGAGGTACCGTTCACTTTAGAAGGACCTGGTCCCTAATTCGAGTACAGGAGACGTAACTGTCCGTCTGAGGGTTGGTGACCTGGTGGTCCCTTCACGGAATCGGGTAAAAAATTAAACGGGTTAAAATTAAATCATAATCCTCAACGAAGGTCTATACTTAAGAAATAGTCATATATTAAACGTTTATAAAAAAGTCAAGACACCCAACGGAAAAATAAGACAACTATCATAAGAAAATAGGTGTTTTGAAATTTTAAAACTAAATTAGGTCAAATAGATAAAAAAAAAGGAAAACAACGGATACAAAAATCACAGTATAGGTTCTTTAGTAACAGTTTAAGTAACAGTACCTTGAAAGAGAGATACAACAGATACTTCTCAAAATATGAAAATCGAAAATGTAAATCCAGAAACTAGGTAAAACTCAATCAAAAACATTCCATTCACAGGTGGAAATAAAAAAAAAGAAGCTTACATTTATAAATCAAAAAGGTCGTGATAAAAAACTTTAGGGGAGAATGAAAAGACTGAACTATTAAAAAAATGACAGAATAATAAAAAGTCACGAAAGTTTTTTACAAAAATTTATGAAAATGTCCAGTAATTCAACAAACATTATCCTTCTAACTACACGTTTTGGATCAAGTGGTAACATGACTTTTATCCTTTTAAGTAATTACAAAATTTAGTCAAACTTACTCTCATGTTCACCATCGGATTTAGGACATTTTGTACACCACCCCGTATCTACCGAGGATAGGAATCGAAAATTATGATAGACCAACGTCAAAAAGTGAAAAGTACCCTTTTTTCATGTCGAATAGTGGTATACACAAAAAATTTATTGGTTTATTAAGAAATAAGATTTAGAATAAAAGGATCCAATATTCAGAATGAATCCTAACTTGATGATTACTTTCTTTGTTTCTGTATTAAATGATGGTTCTTAAACTATTAGTACTTTCATAAGAGTAGAGAAAAATCACCAAAATTCAAAAGGGGTGTTATCACTTACTCATTCCTAATCTGGGTCTTAAACAGTAAATTTATTAGTAGAAATTAATCCATCTACCTCCTCGTTGGAGAGACAAATTTTTTAAAGTCGTTGTTTCATTTATAATTAGTATGGTAGAAGTTTACTATGTGACGATTACAAAAAAAATTAAACAAAAAATAACTTCCTGTTAACGGAATGTCTTAAAACAAAAGACAGTTTGGAGTTGTACTTAGTCGGTATTCATATGTATACAGGAGAGGGAGAACTTGGAGGGAGGGTGGAGGGAGGGGTAGGGTGGGGAGATCTAACTATGTCTCGGGGACAAACTCAAAGGACTCGGTATGTCGTTTAAGAGTAACCGATAGATAAAATGTATACCATTACATTCGAAGGTACAATGAGAAAGGTATGAAGAGTGGGAGAGGGGTACAAGTATTCAGACAAGAGATACAGACAAAGAGGTAACGACGGGACATTTATTCAAGAAGTCATGGTGGGAAGATCTAAGACATATATACACGACGACGATGACGACGATTCAGCGAAGTCAACACAGGCTGAGACACACTGGGGTATCTGCCGTCGGGTGGTCCGAGAGGGCAGGGACCCTAAGAGGTCCGTTCTTATGACTTCTCCCAACGGTAAAGGAAGAGGTTACGTACTTTCACTTTTCACTTTCACTTCAGCGAGTCAACACAGGTTGAGAATCGTTGGGGTACCTGACATCGGATGGTCCGAGGAGGCAGGTACCCTGAAAGGTCCGTTCTCATGACCTCACCCCACGGTAACAATCTTATACTATAAATAGAAAGAGAAAGACTGAGTGAAGTGAGACATATTATCCAAGATCCAAGTAGGTGGAGTAGTCTTGACTGAGTTTACGTAACGAAAAATACCGACTCATTATAAGGTAACACGTACACTTGGTGCTGAAGAAATAGGTGAGTAGACAGCTACCTGTAGATCCAACGAAGGTACAAGATCGACAACATTTATCACGAAGTCACTTGTTACCTTATGTACACGGAAAAGGTTAAAACCAAAGGAGTCCCATATACGGATCCTCACCCTAACGACCCAGTATACCACCAAAATAAGGATCAAAAAATTCCTGAGAGGTATGACAGAAGGTATCACCGACATAGTTAAATGGAAGGGTGGTTGTCACGTTCTCGTAAGGAAAATGACGACTACAAAATAAAGAAAATCTTTAAAGAAGAAACATGTACTTATCCGTTCATACCCTAAGGGTCTTTACTCTCGATCTTAGTCAGTCATAAGTAACCATCATTAAAAGTCTCTAGATAACTCGTCACGTAATTACTAAAATAAGTCTACAAATATTGTAAACTGAAACAAGCTTAAGTAATATCCTAAGGAACTATTGTAAAAAAAAGGGGACACTTAGGAGAACTTGATACATAGTCATCGTGAAAAGTGGGGGTTTCATATGGGGAAGACACACTGTAACGTATACACACACGAATCACAGACTGAGAAACGCTGAGGTACCTGACACCGGGCGGTCCGAGGAGACAGGTACCCCTAAGAGGTCCCTTCTTATGTCTTCACCTAACAGTATGAGAGGAGGTACCCTAGAAGGGTTGGGTCCTTAGGTTGCCCCCAGAGGACGAAACGTCCGCCTAAGAAATGGTCGACCTGATGGTCCCTTAGGGTAATAAGAGAAATTAAGTGTTATCATCAACCAACAGTCCATAAATCGTCCATTAAACAATCTATATTCTTAACTTAATTTTAAACATTGATGAAAATGTTATACTTAATCCCACCTAAATGTGCATTAGAATAACAAAGAACGAAGGAACTCTCCCCTCTTTCTCTACCACAATTTTATATCACTTATATGAATAAATAAGATATCGGACCATCCCATCAACATTTACAGTATATAATACACACAACCTCTGCTCTTTTTGTACTTCCCGATAAGATCATATGTCTCATAGACACTTTTTTATAGACACATTATAAACAACCTTTTTTATAACTGATTACTGGAAATTGAAAATTTTAACGAAAGTTGATTCTGTGAAAATAGTCAAACAGTTGTCAAAATTGTATGGACTATGAACACGACACCAAGTTGATACCTCTCTCGTATCACACCCGACTTCTCGTCTCGTAATCTCACCAGTGCCCTTCAGACGGGAATATTCAGAACTTCTATTCGGGACTATGACCCGACACGAATAAATAAGGGAGTTACTGATTAAGTTATTTCGGATAAGTAATTCCTTTTGAACAGGAACTGAGTCCAGGTACACAGTGTTTAGTGTGAGAGGTTAAAATCCTAATGCAGTCCGACTTTAGTACCTGTTTCGTACAACGACACAAGTAAGAAAGAAAATATTGTGTTCCTCACCGAATAATAGTTTAACGGGTGTCGTCAAACTAGTAGTCGTTAAAATATATAAATCCCACTAATGAGGTTGTAAAGGAATTTCGATAGCTCGAAATATTTCGGGAAAGTGAAAAACCTTGTTCTTTCTTTCTTAAAACCAATATATAATTTACGAATGGTGAACGGTGTGCAAGTTATCTTAAGTTATCTTAGGTTCTGTTCATTGTGTCAAAGAGGAACGTCCAATTGTCAAAAGATCCTTTCATGTTGTGTATTTCGTCTTCTTTCAAAGTGAGTCGACTTAAAATTCTTATCAAAACCAAAAATAGTTTCTGGTAGAATTAGTAACTTCTAAATATTAGATATTTTGTCTTCACAGTCTTGATAATAACCTACCTCCTTCTCCTTCTGTAAATTTTTAAGATAAATTCTTCTGTAATAACTAGGAGAAAAAAATAAAATTTTTGAGAACTATCAATGACCCTAATGTTTCTGGACTAATACGGGGGTTCTATACATTTTACATCCTCCGATTCTCAATGGAGTTTCGACAGAACGGGAAATATCTCACGTGTAACGAAAATACCATATTCGAGGTAATAAGAAGTATTGTCATGACAAACCCGAATGTTGACCCCATTATTTCCGGGCGTTTCTGGTTTACTTCTTACCTCACCCATAAATCGGGACGAAGACACAAAGACGTTACAGAAAACTCTATGACTCACTTCTAATTTATTCGAAACATCTCATCGTACACCTTGACACACCCTGGAAATCTTATATAGGACACAACCACAAAGTAGTGCAACGATCTTATTTTACCGTTTCGTTTTGGTAAATCATAAACCTATTATGACTTATGTACTCTATAAATTTAAATAGTAACACTGTCTAATTAACGTATTATACACAGTCTGTAATATAAGTAACTGACAAGATAAACCAAGACGACAGTGGGAACCATTAAATTCGTACGAATTACCTCTTCTAAACATTTACGATAATTCGTATTTCTAGGTCTTTCTTCAATAAACAAATGAGACGAAGAGTAAAAGATCTTCCTCAGTAACACTCGTAAAACTAAATAAAGGAGTTCAATAAGAAATAGGTATTTTTATTCAGGACAAAATAACTCCGGTACGTCGTATATATACTAACTTAAGATAATATGAAAATAAATTTATGAAAGGGGAGTGTTATTTTTATTAATTACAAAGAACCCGTAAATGATATAAAAACCGTATCTCGATTATATATTAATAAAATATAATTTTAAAAAAATAAAATTTTTATACATAGTGAGTTCTTAGATGTATATATTCAATACCTAAAACACTGGGTCTCATTCTTGTTACACTCTTGGTTATGATAACTTCCTTACTGTTTTATATGGTGAACCCGTATTCCTAACAAAACTCGATTTACGTGAATTTTTTTACCGTCCACCTTCTTCTTACGAGACTGGTGTCGGGGGAGGGGAACGGGACGGGACGGGGTAAGAAGGACTTTCGTCTTCTATTTTGAGAAAAGTTCACTTTCTACGGAAGGTATGGTATGGTTCTCCTTTGTAAAAATAGTCACCTCGGTCCCCAAATCTTACTCATAAGACATGTTTGTTTGGAACACTTTTATTAAGGACAGAGATGAGAAAAGAGTGTCAACGAAGAGAAACAAGTGGATTATATATTCGTGAATCCAAAACGGTCAAACTCCTCAGAAGTAAACGAACACCTGCGAATGTACATGTACTTTTTTATTACACAAAAGAAGAAAATATCACAGTGTCAAGATTATATTAAAAAAGAAGAAAATTAGACAGACTTCAGTCAAATTAAGAGTCCAGGTTGATCTCCAGAATTCCAGTTCAAAATGTTTTGAGGTGATGGTAAGATGAGAGATTGGAAGGGTGGTCTTTATAATGACAGAAGTTAAAACAAATATTAAAGAAACGGAAAAATTTTATTCCGAAATTTTAATGTTTAAACACTCGATATATAATATATATAATGTTTACATATCAAACCGAAGGGTCCACCGTGGTCACCATTTCTTAGGTGGACGGTCACGCCCTCTGTGTTCTCCAGACCCAAACCAGGAACCCAGCCCTTCTAGGAACCTCCTCCTCTATCGTCGGGTGAAGTCATAGAACGGACCCTTTAGGGTACCTGTCTCGTCGGACCGCCGATGTCAGGTACTCCAACGTTTCTCAGCCTGTGCTGCCTCACGTGTACGTACGTGCGTACATATCAGATCAAAACGAATAAAAACTCCGGAATGTTTTTACAATTCATAAAAACGAAAAAAAAAAAAAACTACGAGAACAAAGATTACAACGGAAATTACCATTCAGTAAGTAAAAATAATAACAAATTATACTCAAAGACGATTATGTGGTATACAAATAAACAGAACGATACTCGTAAACTTAACAAAGGTCACAAAACGATAACACTCGTTACGACGATAATAACTCAAAATCGTATACACGTACGACTTAAAATATACTATGGGTTTCAACACTAAGTTTCACCAACATGGTCAAATGTAAGGTAGTCGTCCTATACTCATAAGGGTATTAGACTTAGAAACGATTGTGAACTGTAAAGAACAAAGAACTAAAAACGTAAAGATTATCTATATGTCATAATCAGACACCAGAATTAAATGTAAAAGACTTTTGATTACTCTAATTTATGAAAAAGTCGACAATTGAGAGGAATTCAGGAGACACTCTACAGACAGACACAAAAAACGAGTAAAAAAGAAAACCCAGCAACCGAAAAAAAAAAAATTAACCAAACATTCTAAATAAAAGACCTATGATAAAGAACCCATCAATCCCATATCCTTAATAAAAAAGGGTCAAATTTGAACACATTCAAAACAAACTTACGGACAAAAGTCAAGAAAACCCATATGTGGATCCTCTCATCAACGACCCAATAAACCATTAAGATACAAATTGTAAACCTCCTTGAAGGTTTGATAAAAGGGGTTGTTGAAATGAAAAATATAAAAGTATTCGTCATATATTTTCAAAGTCAAAAAGATGTGGGAATGGTTGTCAACAACAATGGAAAAAAAATTCATATGAATTATATGTTGTAAGACATTTAAATTCCATATATCGTATAACTAACCTAAACAAAAATATGACATTACTATCGTGACAAATCGTGGAAACAGTTAGTGTATTAATAGTAAAGAAATTCATCAATCTATTAATTCTAGATCGGAGAATCAGTTAAACTAATACTATGTTATCATAATTGATATAAATGATATGACAAGTAATGTATAGATCCTGAAAAACGATGAACAACATACAAACACGGGAATTCGTTACATCAGACAGGATAAGACGTTAGGATTTAAGGGACCATTGATGGTTAAAGGAGAGACAACAAATCTCAAACCGAAAAAATCTAAGGTCTATATTCACTACTGTATAACATAAACGGAAACAGAAACCAAATAGAGTGAATCGTATTACAGGAGTTCCAGGTAGGAAATAGAGTGAATCGTATTACAGGAGTTCCAGGTAGGTACAACAGTGTTTACCAATCCAAAGGAAAGAGTCCGGATTTATATAAGGTGACACACAAATACCATATGTATGTATGTACGTACGGATGGTATAGAAGAAATAGGTAAGTAGACACCTGTTCTTGAATCCAACAAAAGGACAGAACCGAAATCACTATTCCTACGGTTGTCTAGCAGGGACCACCGAGTCTCCAATTTCGGAGACGGAGGTTACGTCCTCTGGACCCAAGCTAGGGACCTAGCCCTTCTAAGGTGACCTCTTCCGCCACCGTGGGGTGAGGTCATGAGAACGGACCTCTTAGGGTACCTGCCTCTTCGGACCATCCGATGTCAGGTGCCCCAGCGTTTCTCAGCCTGTACTGACTCGCTGAAGTGAAAGTGAAAGTTTGTACCCACATGCATATAGAGAATTTAAAAGTAAATAAACCTATATATGGGTCTTAACCTCAATGACCTATAAAACCATTAAGACTGAAAAATTTGTGAAATAATATTACATAGTACCTCTTCCATAGAAAACTAACTTAACAAATCTCTAGATACTCGAAGTTCTTGAGTCTACAGGTGTAAACCTTTCAAGAGGTGGTAACATAGAAATTTGTTCGAAAGTCGGGAAAGAGACAGAGAAGAGAACCCTGAGGGTATTATGTAACAAATAAAGAACAGTACGACAGGGTATTCAAGATATCCGAAAGAAGAAAGAAAAAGAAGAAAAAATAAAAGTACGGAGAGTGACCTATGAAAGTTTACTGGACAGAAACTCA
The DNA here is from genome assembly GCA_006410555.1 of Capra ibex. Lineage (NCBI taxonomy): Eukaryota > Metazoa > Chordata > Mammalia > Artiodactyla > Bovidae > Capra > Capra ibex. The sequence goes on along the minus strand of SJYO01052474.1, from coordinate 34,666,700 downwards.
ATTAACTAAAAAAAAAGACAAACTAGATCAGACGACAACTTCGAAAACAACTTAAGAAATCAAGTCACTAACATAAGTAGTCGAACTTTTAAACAAACCATGAAAAATTCCAAAAGATAGAGAAACAATATGTAGAGTAAAACAAGAACATACTAAAAGGACTACCGTAATTTAACAAATACACACTGGAGAACATCAAGAGACTGTTAGAAATATTATCAGAAGACTTGAGAAACAGTTCATTAAATAGATAGATGTAAAACCCCCCTCCAGTCAATGACCTTAAAATGACGAACACACACACACACAAACCAAGTAAAAAGGAACAAAGAAAGACTGTCAACATCGGAACTTATCCATAGAGACATAAGTTTCAGACACTTAGAGGCATAAGTATCTGAAATACCTGACTGAAGTGATTTCTTTCTGGAAGTGGAGGTCCATCCCCGGATGACCTGACGTGACATTTGAACCCAGGTCACCACGTTCCACGGTTTATATACCGTGGAGATCCGGGGTACCATATACCATAGAACAATCAAGTTCGTCAGCCAGATGACGTGACTATTGACACACTGGGAACGACTCTCGGTCTCCGTCAGGTGACACCAACGTTTCCGAGGACTCCAGGAGTCGTCACGGACATCCAGGTCGTCAATCCGTGGTCCTGTCCGCCACCACTACCACCGGACCACACCGGTCTCAACCGCCCTACATGTACGAACTCACACTCCCGACGACTTCCACGGACACACCCGTCCTAACCGACATCTACACGTTACCGTTCCGGTCTCATAGTCCTAGACCCCAGTCGAGATCCTCTGGACCGACAATCTCAAATGAACATTTAGACATCCTGGATCTATGTCCCCGTACGTATTGAAACCCTCGACTATAGACCTTAGACCCGAAGGGACCACCGAGTCACCATTTCTTAGGAGGACGGTTACCTCCTCTACACCCAAACTAGGGACCCAATCCTTCTAGGGGCTTCTTCCTTTACCGTTGGATGAGATCATAAGAACGGACCCTTTAGGACACCTGTCGCCTCGGACCGCCCGATGTCAAGTACACCACCGTCTCTCAACCTGTTCACAACCTGATTTGCTGTTGTAGACTTTAGTTTCACCAACCCATATCCCCACACCGAAGACCCTGTTAGAACCCGTGTACACTGACGTCCGGTCACCGTCCTCAACCCGGACGAGACCCACGGACTCGTCGACACCCCTGGGCCCGACAGTCGTATGTGAACACACCGAAGTCCCGGAACGGTGTCCGTACACACACCGGAACCTCCGAACACTGTCCTTGACCCCGGTCACCGGACGTCCCCGATCGACGGTCGTACACTTCGACACGTCTGGTCACTGTCCTCAGTGTCAGAATACACCCGGAATGGACAACTACACGTACACACACCGACGGTCCTGATCGGTACCCCGTCCGACCACGGAACGAAAGTACGTCGTCATCGTCGGTCTCAACCGACGACCACTCCTAGGACCCGAGTTCGTCCAACCCCATTCCTTATCCCTTCCTGTACCCGAGACGACTGACATTTATACTTTTTTGGATACCCACTCTTAGAGTCACCACTTCGGACGTCCCCCAGGTGTCACCGACATGACCGATGACCAAAACAATCGACAATTTCGATGGCCCCAGGACGGACCTCGGTAGACCCCAGGTGTCACTCCAGGAGTCCCTACTCCTACGGTCTAGACGTCACAGATGTTCCGGACAATGACAGGAGTCTCTACTTCCGACGACCCTAGGAGACGTCTAGTCCGGGGACCCTTGACACAATGAGGACGGTGTGCTGATTTCGGGACCGGGAAGGAGGGAAAGACTCGGGAGAGATATGTCCGGTTGAAACGATCAGAGACCACCCGACTTTGACATGGTCCAGGATACACGTCACGGGACCTTCCGACCCTTTAGACCAGTGAATGGACGAAGGGAAAAGGACCATTCCTCTTGAGAGAGGGTACCCCTTCAAGAAGGGAGAACCGTGACTCGTCACGTCCGGACCCCTACCCGACCATTTCCGTTTAGTTAGAAAAATGGAAAAAACACGTCAATAAGAGTCCGAAAAAGAAGATGACACAACGACTACCAAGAATCCACTGAGGTACTTGAGGGGTCCTCGATAAAAGAAAATACCTATCGACCGATTAACAAGAAACAACCCTCTACCTCCGACTCCAGACAATGACACGGAATAACAACTACAGTAGCATACAACACACAAAAAAAAATGGTACGTACGCACACACATGTGTGCGTGTGCGTACGTGACAAACCCCTCCTTTTGTAAAATACACGGCTCTTAATAAGTCACACGTTATAAATCCTAGGTCTGAAGAGAACGAGTTATATCACAAAGATTCTCATGCAGTACTCTTTGCGACCTGACCTTCTTTGTGTTCGACCTTAGTTCTAACGACCCTCTTTATAGTTATTGGAGTCTATACGTCTATTGTGGTGGGAATACCGTCTTTCACTTCTTCTTGATTTCTCGGAGAACTACTTTCACTTTCTCCTCTCACTTTTTCAACCGAATTTCGAGTTGTAAGTCTTTTGCTTCTAGTGTCGTAGACCAGGGTAGTGAAGTACCCTTTAACTACCCCTTTGTCACAGTCTGAAATAAACCCCCCGAGGTTTTAGTGACGTCTACCACTGACGTCGGTACTTTAATTTTCTACGAATGAGGAACCCTTCTTTTCAATACTGGTTGGATCTATCGTATAAGTTTTCGTCTCTGTAATGAAACGGCTGATTCCAGGCAGATCAGTTCCGATACCAAAAAGGTCACCAGTACATACCTACACTCTCAACCTGACACTTCTTNCCCTTTGTCACAGTCTGAAATAAACCCCCCGAGGTTTTAGTGACGTCTACCACTGACATCGGTACTTTAATTTTCTACGAATGAGGAACCCTTCTTTTCAATACTGGTTGGATCTATCGTATAAGTTTTCGTCTCTGTAATGAAACGGCTGATTCCAGGCAGATCAGTTCCGATACCAAAAAGGTCACCAGTACATACCTACACTCTCAACCTGACACTTCTTTCGACTCGTGGTTTCTTAACTACGAAAACTTGACACCACAACCTCTTCTGAGAACTCTCAGGGAACCTGACGTTCCTCTATATTGGTCAGGTAAGACTTCCTCTAGTCAGGACCCTAAAGAAACCTTCCTTACTACGATTTCGACTTTGAGGTCATGAAACCGGTGGAGTAACCTTCTCAACTGAGTAACCTTTTCTGACACTACGACCCTCCCTAACCCCCGTCCTCCTCTTCCCCTGTTGTCTCCTACTCTACCGACCTACTGTAGTGACTGAGCTACCTGCACTCAGACTCACTTGAGGTCCTCTACCACTACCTGTCCCTCCGGACCGCACGACGTTAAGTACCCCAGTGTCTCAGCCTATGCTGACTCGCTGACTTGACTTCCAAATAAGAGTGAACAAGTAAAAGTAACGACAGAATAAGAGGTAAGAATAAACCCCGGACAATATTTATTATACCGATACTTGTAAGAACACACACGAAAAACTACATACACACATACAAAAAGACACATAGAACCTCACCCTGAAGACTCAATAACCCATACATGGACATGTGAGATTATCTATGACAGTCTATCAACAGGTACCACCAATATGAGATCGTCGTCACATACTCACAAGACCAAAGAAACTCCTCTATACACATTTCGAAAGTGTACAAATCATTTATACACCATCGATAAAAACAAAAATACTCCTACTGAGGACCTACGGAATGAATAGACGTCCTTGACGGACACAACCAAGGTAGGTGACGTCATCCCTTAAAGTCCATTCCCTCTCGACCGTACCCCTCCTCTCCATCCCTTTCCTCGAGTGAACCCCTATACCTATTCACAAATTCTCTCTAAATCAAATTCGGGGGTCCCTACGGACCGGATCTCTATCTTCAAATCCTTAGAATCATCTGGTCTGAGTTCAGTGACTTATTGCAGAATCCACTTCTAAAACTACCCTTACCTTAAACCACTTTCTCCCCTTTACCACATACAATCAACCAATACTGGTAGTACTGTTTTGTGTTGTCGGACCCACCGAACTTGTTATCTTTAACTAAAGGAGTGTCAAGATCTCCACATTGGTCAAAACCAAAGAAGACTCCGGAGAGAGGAAACGAACATCTACCGGTGGAAGAGGTAAACAGAAGTGAACCAGGAAGGAGACAAACGGATGCACAGGGACATGTTTAAAGTAGAATATTCTTGTGGTCAGTAATAACCTAATCCCGAATGGGATTTCTGGAGTAAAATTAAATTAATGGAGAAACTTCACTTTTTCTTTCACTTTCAGCGAGTCAACACAGGCTGAGAAACACCAGGGTACCTGAAGAGGTCCAGGTACCTTAAGAGGTCCGGTCTTATTACCTCACCCATCGGAAAGGGAAGAGGTCCCCTAGAAGGGTTGGGTCGCTAGTTTGAGTCCAGACGTAACATCCGTCTAAGAAATGGTCGACTCGGTGTTCCCTTCGGGGTTTCATGACCTCACCCATCGGATAGGGAAGAGGTCGACTATAAGGACTGGGTCCTTAGCTTGGCCCCAGAGGACGTAACGTTCACCTAAGAAATGGTTGACTCGATAGTCCCTTCGGGATTAATGGAGAAATTTCTGGAATAAAAGTTTATGTTAATGTAAGACTCATAATCCAGAAGTTATATTCTCACACCACCCACCCGGCACCCTCCCGTTAAAGACAGGTATTGTGTCTTATTCCCTCTTACATCCTACCGATCTCCTACTTTCTAACTGCACTCTTTGACTTCCCCTGACCGGTCTCTCCATTGTCCTTTCGTCCATCTCTTGACTCAAACACGTTCATTCACCTCCTAAAGTCCCTATTATCTCCTCTGGTTGCGGAGGGTCTAAACTTTAGTAGATTAGGGGGTATTGTTTAATAAAATGAAAGAAAAATATTTTACCCTCGAAAATTATCTTTACGACTTCATTTACAAAATATCCCAACGTTTTATCAATGCTTAGTCAGATAATAAACTCCAAAACCTACGACCTTTTATCAATAGAAGAAAGACACAAAAGTTTAGAAACCTTCTTACCAGAACTTTACATAAAACAAGTGTGTCTACTCTGTGGTGTTCATCAGTCTAAATCCTTAGGAACAACAAGTCAACGATTCAACACATGCTGAGACACTGGGGTACTTGACGTCGTGCGGTCCGAAGAGACAGGAAGTGGTAGAGGGACTCAAACAAGTTTGTGTACAGGTAACTCAGTCACTACGGTAGGTTGGTAGAGTAGGAGACAGTGGGGGAAGAGGAGAACGAGAGATAGAAAGGGCCGTAGTCCCGAAAAGGTCACTCAACCGACAAATGTAGTCCACCGGTTTCATAACCTCGAAGTCGAAGTCACAGTCAGGAAGGTTACTTATGAATCCCAACTAAAGGAAATCCTAATTGACCAAACTAGAGGAACAACAGGTCCCTTGAGAATTCTCAGAAGAGGTCGTGGTGTCTAACTTTCGCAGTTTAGAACCCGTCAGTGGGAAGAAATACCGGGTTGAGAGTATAGGTATGTACTGATGACTTTTTTGAAATCGAAACCGATATACCTGGAAACAACCGTTTCACTACACAGACCAAAAATTATGTGACAGATCCAAAAAGTATTGATAAGAAGGTTCCTCGTTCGCAGAAAATTAAAACACCGATGTCAGTGGTAGGTGTCACTAAAACCTCGGGTTCTTCTCCTTCAGACTGTGACAAAGATGTAAAAGGGGTAGATAAACGGTACTTCACTATCCTGGTCTACGGTGCTACAATCAAAAAACTTACAACTCAAAATTCGGTCGAAAAAGTGAGAGGAGAAAGTGGAAGTAGTGTCTCAAGAAATCAAGGAGAAGTAAAAGACAGAAATTTCACCATAGTAGACGTATAGACTCCAACAACTATAAAGAGGGACTTCAGAACTAAGGGCGAATACTAACCAGGTCGGGTTGTAAAGTACACCATATGAGATATATATTCCATTTATTCGTCCCACTGTTATATGTGGGAACTACTTGAGGAAAGAGTTAAAACTTCGTCAGGTAACAAGTTATAGACCAAGATTGACAACGAAGAACAGGACATATGTCCAAAGAGACCTCCGTCCTTTCCACCGGACCATAAAGGTAGAGGAATTTTTATCAGGTGTCAAACAACACTAGGTGTGGTAGTTTCCGAAGTCGTATCAGTCACTTCGTCTTCATCTACAAAAAAACCTTAAGGGAACGAAAAAGATACTAGATCGTATACAACCGTTAAAGTAGAGACCAAGAAGACGGAAAAGATTTAGGTCGCACATGTAGACCTTCAAGAACCAAGTACAACTTCGGATCGAACCTCTTAAAACTCGTATTAGTACGACCGTACACTTTACTCACCTTAACATGTCATTAAACTTGAAAGAAACCGTAACGGAAAGAAACCCTAACACCCGTGGTGACTCAAAAGGTTTAAACGACCGTATTACTCACGTCGTAGTAGAAAATTGTCGTAGTAGAAAATTCTAAACTTTATCGAGTCGACCTTAAGGTAGTGGAGGTAATCGAAACAAACATCATCACGAAGAATTCCGCGTGAACTGAAGTGTGAGGTCCTACAGACCGAGATCCACTCACTGTTGTGGTAGAACCAATAGATCTAGTAATTCTCGAAACATGTCAAGAAGACACATAAGAATGGCGAAGAAAAATTATAGGAGACGAAGACAATCCAAGAACGACAAAAACAGGAAATAACACGGGTAGAAACAAACTTTACAAGGGAACTATAGAGGTTAAAAGAACTTCTCTAGATCAGAAAGGGTAAGACAACAAAAGGAGAAAAAGAAACGTAACCAGTGAATTCTTCCGAAAGAATAGAGAGGAACGATAAAAAACATTGAAACGTAAGTCAACCAATATAGAAAGGGAAAGAGGAAACGAAAAACGAAGAGAAAAGAATCGATAAACATTCCGGAGGAGTCTGTTAGTGGAACGGAAGAACGTAAAGGAAAAGAACCCATACCAAAACCAGTAATGGAGGACATGTCATAACGTTTGGAGACAAGTATCAAGAAGTCCGTGAGACACATGGTCTAGATCAGGGAACTTAGATAAACAGTGGAGGTGACATATTAACATTCATTCACAATCAACGAGTCAGTACGGGTTGAGAAATGGTGGGGTACCTGACGTCGGGTGGTCCGAGACCACAGGTACTCTAAAAGGTCCGTTCCTATGACCTCACCCAACGGTAAAGGAAGAGGTCCCATAGAAGGGTTGGGTACCTAACTTGGGCCAGAGGACGTGACGTCCGCCTAAGAAATGACCGACTCGATGTTCCCTTCGGGAATATATTAGTATTCCCTAAACTAAATCCGGCATGTACTTACCGGATCACCAAAAGGTATGAAAGAAGTAAAACTCGGACTTAAAAAGTCATTCCTCGATCACTAGACTCGGTGTCAGTCGAGGTCTAATAAAAAAAAATTAAAACGACTGACATATCTCGAAGAGGTAGAAACTGACGTTTCTTATATTAGTCAGACTAAAACCATGACTGACAGACCACCACAGGTACACATTTCAACAGAGAACAGAACAACTTTCTCCCATAAACGATACTGGTCACACAAGAGAACCGTTTTGAGACAATTGGAAACATGACGAAGTAAAACATGAGGTTCCGGTTTGAACGGACAATAAGGTCAATAGAGAACTGAAGGATGAAAACGTAAGGTCAGGGAATACTACTTTACCTGTAGAAAAAAACCACAATCAAGATCCTTCAGAACATCCGGAAGTATCTTAGTCGAAGAAGTCGTAATCTCCAACCCTGTATCGGAACCTAATGACACTACAATTACCAAACGGAATCTTTGCTTGGTTCTAGTAACAGTAAAAACTCTAACATAGGTTCATGACGTAAAGTCTGAGAACAAAAGACACGACGACGATTCAGTGAAGTCACCATAGGTTGAGACACGCTGGGGTATCTGCCGTCGGGTGGTCCGAGGGGGCAGGGACCCTAAGAGGTCCGTTCTTGTGACCTCACCCAACGGTAAAGGAAGAGGTTACGTACTTTCACTTTTTACTTTCACTTCAGTGAGTCAACACAGGCTGGGAGTCACTGGGTACCTGACGTCGGATCGTCCGAGGAGGCAGGTACCCTAAAAGGTCCGCTCTCATGACCTCACCCCACGGTAACGGAAGAGGCACAAAAGACACTTTCGATGAGAATAAAGAAGATTCCCTAAGAACGGGTGTCATCATCTATATTACCAGTAGACTTAATTTAAGTGGGTAAGGACAGGTAAAAGCAAGTGTCTAAGAATTTTACAGCTACAAGTGTAAAATCCTTAGGATCAAATGACAAATTTCGAAAGAGGGTTCTGAGAAAAAATAGAAAAGATTTAAGATTGACGTACCATCAAAACTTACGACTTTCATAAACACTTCTCCAAATGCCCATTACTATTTAAGACACTTCAGTCAGACGACGCACGGAACAGGAAGTGGGAACAATAAAACGAAGGATAGTCTGTAGACAACGGAAGAAACGAAGAGGTGATGATGGTCGAGCCGAAGATGGTTAACGGCAGTAGAAGTCACACCTGACGACGTTATCTGCACATTAATCTGAAAGAGTAAGGAAGAAAGGGAAGATCTCTTCAGATTTTTCATGGGGGGTTTTGTTCTGGACTATCTTTAGAAGTCGTCAAAGAGTAATATGGACCTTATTTTAAGTTTGAGTAATGGTATGGGATGTTTCGAAACACACCATTTCTGGGACGGGTGGGAACAAATGGTGTGAGCAAACGAAGGACGACGAAACTTGTTTGGTTCGACTACCCACGAGATCCCGGAATTGGGAAGGGAACCAAAAGTCTAATGAGGAAGTGAGCGTTGCGTCTTGAACCCTCCCTCCGGAAGGGAGTGAGGTGTCGATTTGAACGAGAAAGGGCAAAAGTATGAGATCGTACAGTGCAAATACAAAATACATGCATTCATTCACTCATCGTATCAAAACATTCCTTGACAGTTTGACAGGAGGTTTCATCTGCGTGTGAGGGTGGTCGTTACCAACTAGGTGTAGGTCCTAAATCACAACAGTCACAAAACCTAAAATCATCAGGATTATCTATGTATCACCATAGAGTAACAGTAAAATTAAACATTGAAGGATCATTGTAAATTGTAACTCACAGAAAACTTACGAATACAGTAGACATAAATAAAAACAACTTGACAAGTTTTTAAAACGGGTAAAAATTAATTAAGTAGAAGAATTACTCAAAATACTCAAGAAACATATAAAATCTATTTTCAGAAAATAGTCTATATAGAAAACGTTTATAAAGGAGGATCAGACACCGAACAGAAGAGCAAGAGAACTGTGTGATAAAAAATGTTTTCATAAGTAGTAATTGATTTTATCAGAATAACAAATAACATATAGAGGAAGGTGATGTCACATTTTAGGTGTTTGTTGACAGAACGAAAGATGATATAAAGGTCACGTGTTATACCACGACCCATAAAACCTACTGTTTATAAACAACTAACTTACCTATTGGTGACAATTGTAAAAATCAAACAAAATAAGAATTACTTTTACCATAATTCGACTAAATACAAGAAGGTAGTAGAATAAATTTTGAGTCAAAGTTTTAAAATGGTAAAATAGAAGTTTTAATTCCTATTATCGGTGAACATTATCATACTCTACTTAAAGGTGTTACTGAGTCTAATTAACCAAATTCTGTAGATTAATGACTAGATATGAACAAAACGGGAGAGTCCTCGATATGTCTAAATAAGAGGTTCTTCAACAGTGTCCCAACCCGTCACTTTTGTCCTCTTACAAACGGAGTCAGGGTGTTTCGGAATACCTTCCTTACGGCGGACAATTCTGTGACGTCTCAGAGTCATACAAGTTTATACATAGATATGTATGTGTGTAACTCGAACGTTCCAAGTTTTTTTAATAAGTTTAAGGGACAAGAGTTAACGAAAAAACAATTAACCTAAACAATTTCTACCCTTTACTGTACAACCAGAGGATGATACCACTAAAGGTCAAAAATTTTAAAATAGAGATCAACAAAAACCGACATATAAAATCACAGGAAACGGTGATTAAAAATATTGATAATATCAAAACAGATAAAAATAGGGTTCATCACGAAAAACGGAACTTGACTGAGAGACAAAGGTGAGACGAAACAAAAACATACTTATACGGTTCAGAAGACTAAAATTCGGAAAGTAATATAAAATCTAACAACGAGAATTTTTATTACATTTAAACTTTCTCAACTAAAAAATTTTTAGGAAAATCTTTTCGAAAATTTGCTACAAAAACACGTATTGTTTGGTAGAGCTTTGAATCACCGAAATTCGATCTTGATAAAACAATTGAGAGTACTGAATATCAACCCTATCGACCTATCGAGAAGACAAGGTACCAATAAGTCGACCATGACGTCAGTAGACCACCGAGTGATCCTGATCTTACAGGTACTTCCGAGTAAGTGCACCAACAACCACGGAACCACGTCCCTATCAAGAATCCTGTCACCCCGTATGACAGACAAATAGACAGACGGATGATAGAGCAGAGTCAGGAGAGGGAATGGTCACCGTAGAAGTGAATAAGAAAAATACACTAGAGATGTCGTCCCGTCTCATTGGCATGAAAAATATACTACCGAACCTTGAGGGTTGTCACGACTTCACTTTCGACGGTCCGGAGGAATTTCGACTCCGTATCTTGACGGTGTCCCAGTCAAGCCGGAGTAAGACAACCGACTTCCTCAGGATCTCGGTCGGGTCTAAGTACAGTTCCACACTTATGGTCCTCCACACCAAGTGACTCCCGTAGGACCCTCGGATAAATGGTGTTATACTATCAGATTTGGGAAGTGTAAATAATAAAATTAACTGTACTATAACAAGAATCCCGAGTCTGAAAATGAAGGAAATCACTTAAACGTATACGAAAATTAAGATAATTGAAGACATAGTTGTAGTTCTTTTTATTATCATGAACATAAGGTTAAACCGAGTCTACTATTTCTTAGACGGACATTACATCCTCTGGATCCAAGACAGAGACCTAACCCTTCTAGGGGACCTCTTCCCTTTCCGTTGGGTGAGATCATAAAAACGGACCTCTTAAGATACCTGTCTCCTCGGAACGTTCGACGTGGTACCTTAGTCAATACTACTAACCCCCGAAGTCGTATTATAATGAATACAAAATATGCATAATACACCTTAAAATCCGGTACAACATTTAAACATATAACATATATAGAAAAATTTTCAAAATCTACAAAAGTAAGTAAAACATTGACGTATTTGTTATTAGAAAATCTAGATTAATTAACCTAGATTAATTTAGATCTAGATTAATCTAGATTAATTAACGTACGACAGAAAGGATTATGTGAAAAAAGGATCTATTAAACCCAAATAAAAAACTATTTTACATTATATAGAAATTGATTACAAAGTCCTTCCGATACATCCAATACATTGTAGACCTAAGAAAGGTTTATATATTACTGAAGGAGACAGAAGTGTGTCAAACTAACCGAGATTTCAAAAACAAACAAACAAAAACCGGTATGGTGACTGAACACCCTAGAATCAAGGAACTGGCCCCGGGGATCGTCACTTTCGCGACTCAGGATTAGTGACTTAACGGCCCCTTGAGGACCAAAATCTCCAGAACCTAGTGTGAGTCACGAAGGGTCCTCAAATAACAATAATAAGAAAACAGAACCCTTTAAATAACAGTAAATACCCATATGACAAAATCCCATGACCCTAAAAAAAAGAGGGGGACATTACATTTCAAAAACGGTCACTCCCAACCACTTATCTAGACCTTCTACCACATGTAAAAACAGAAAAAAGTCAAAACAAAAGAAGATCATATTAAGACAAAACAGAGCAGAAGTCAAATTATCGTCAATACTACTAGTCCGAACAATCTAGAATCAAGACTTTGACCGTAAACAGTAAATGAGATAAAAACGAGAAAATAACATGTAATACCCTTTTGAAAACAACTGAAAACCGGTGTGGTGGGTTGTGCACTCTAGAACCAAGGCACTAGTTGGTTCCTAGTTTGTACGTCGGGTACGTAACCTTCTACCTCAGAATTCGTGACCCGGGGCCCGGTCGGGGACCCTTCTGAACTACATTGAAGGAGTAATACTTCAGTCGAAAAGACCAGTACAATCAAGACAACAAAAAGAGGTCGCGATTACAGTCCCACCGAGTCTGCCATTTCGCAGATGGACGTTACGCCCTTTGGGCCCAAGTTAGGGTCCCAGCCCTTCTAGGGGACCTCTTCCTTTACCGTTGGGTGAGGTCATAAGAACGGACCTTTTAAGGTACCTAACTCCTCGGACCACCCGATGTCAGGTACCCCAGTGTCTCTCAGCCTGTGTTGACTCGCTGAAGTGAAGTTACAGTCCACACGACAACGTAAAAACTCAAAGGAACCCGAGAATGGACTCAAAGAAGACAAAGGAAGAATCGTACTACAGAGAAATAAGGGGAACACACAAGAATCAGTGAGTCAGCACAGACTGAGAAGCACTGGGGTACTTGATATCGGATGGTCCGAGGAGACGGGGACCCCTAAGAGGTCCGTTCTTATAGTCTTATCCAACGGAACGGGAGGAGGTCCCCTAGAAGGGTTGGGTCCCAGACTTGGGTCCAGAGGATATAACGTGTGCCTAAGAAATGACAAACTCGGTGATCCCTTCGGGCAGAACGAACCAAGAAAGTTATTGATTCCTACACAGGTTTAGTTACAGAAGTATAATAAAATAAAGAACCTCATTTAACAACGGTCACGGTCAGCACAGAGATGAACGACACTTTAAAATGACTGATCCTAACATCGGAGACTTACCTATGTCTTCTTGAAGACCTATCCCTCCCTTAGCACCGACAGTCCCGAGTGGGTCACACTCCGACCGACGGACAAAGGACTAACGACGTTTGGGTCCTTGGGACCCGACTCCCACCTCTCCCCACTTCCCGATGTGGAAGAAGGGTACGTGAAGGACCGTCGACACAAGAATGGGAAGTCTCCATCCACCTCGACGCCAACCGGTAACTTGACACAGAAAGAAGTGTGATCAATCACCTTGAAAGAGGGTCTAAAATCATTATACAATGACAGACTTCATCCGAGACGAAACAGAAAAGAACACACACAGAAATATCCACAAAATTTACCCTAAATTTTTAAGTACAGTTCAGCGGACCACGGGAGAATTCGACAAAAAAAAAAGTAGGATATAAAGTAATAAAAAATTTTTTTACACTTCCTCGAAAGATCCACCGAGTCACCATTTCTTAGGCGGACGGTCACGTCCTCTGCGTCCAAGTTAGGGACCCAGTTCTTCTAGGGAACCTCATCCTTTACCGTTGGGTGAGGTCATAGGAACGGACCTTTTGAGGTACCTGTCTCCTCGGACCGCCCGACATCAGGTACCACAGTGTCTTTGTTGACTCGCTGACTCGTGTCAGGAAAAATAACCGTGGTCCTAGAGAAGGTCCATCATTGACAAAGGGACCTTAGTGATGGTCCATGAACCTAGAGAATAGTTGTAACCTGTCGGAAAATAGTCGTAAGGATTGAGTGGAATTGGGCCCCCTTTCAACGGAGGACGGTCCACGAAAGGAGTACTAATAGGACTCAAGTCTTGTCTTTCAAAAGAAGATCTTCGTGAACCAATAAGATTCTGAGGTGTCGGTTTTGACCAATCTTTCGAATTAAAAATTTTACGAATGGAAGAATCAGAAAATTAAGTCCCTTCCCCAAATTTGTTGTCTTTAAGTATAACAGTCTCAAGACCTCCGACCCTCCGGGTTCCGGTTCCACATCCACCCGGAGGAAGACTCCGGAGAGAGGAACCGAACGTCCACGAGGGGAACGACGGAGAAGTGTACCAAACGAACGTGTGGACGTAGGGACCACAGAGAAGGAGAAGAATACTCCTATAATCAGTATTACCTGATCTCGAGGTGGAAGGACCAGAGTAAAATTGTACTAGTGGAAAAAAAAAGGGAAAGAGTAAAAATAACTCCACATTAACTGTTTATTTTAACAGTCTATAAATATTATATGTTGACACTACGAGATTATATGTATTACATTTGTGATATTCACCAAGGGAGATTGTTTAGGTAGTGAATTGAAAATAAATAAAAACCACTCTTATAAATAACAGAAAATTAAATTTTTGTAGAAAATTAGTGTAAATAAACGTACGACGATATAAAAACCCAAAAATCGGAGAAAACAGAGGGAGTAGAGTTTATACGATGTAAAGTAAGAAAACTTCAAACCGGGGGCAAAAGAAAAAACGATCAGTGTGAAGAAAAGAATATAAAATAAAAAACAGATAAAAACCAGAAAAAACCAGATCAGGAAGGAACAAGAAAGTGAGATAAAGAATGACAGAATTAAAAAAGTACAGATAAAAGAATTCAGTTACAGGAGGGGAGGAGACGGGAGAGAAGGGGAGTACCAAACTAAAAGATTTCCGACCTTCCTACACATCAGGAGGTTCTCACCGTCATAACATCCGTCACAGTAAGTCGTCTACCCTTCTGGACGGAGAGGAGGCAGGTCATAAAAGACTCAGTCACAAGAGAGAGACAGAACTGGGGACTTTTACTACTGAACCCCTATATAACTGTACACTGGAAATCTCACCAAAAACCTGCCGTGTATGGTGGACACACTCGTAGACTAATAAGACTTTAGATACTAGACATTACACACAAAACAGTGAGTCACCTTTCTGGTACCGAACGTCCCAGCCTGTCTACCTGCAATATCGGGAAGAGACCTTCTCGATGTACTGGGATTCGACAGGAGTTCCCTAAGACTACACGTCTCCAACTCTAACGTCGTACTCTGACGAAGGGAGGAAGGTCGAGTCCACAAAAGGACACCGAGTTTGGGAGTCCTCAAGAAGACAGGTGGGGCGACCACTCTGAAGACGTCTGGAGGAAGTAGACGTCCCCGAACTCCCCTCGTCGGTCCTCCATCAGAGCTTGGGAGACGACCGAGAGCGTCGACAGACTGTCTAGCGGAAAACTAAGATCTTTCCCCCAGTCATGAAACTTTGGTGACCCCGGGTTCATGAGAAACACGCAGTCTCGTCTCGATAATCCAATCAAGGTGGAAGGACACTGATTGGTAGGGAATCAAAAGTTTTACTCAACGTTGGGAAAGGAGAGCCAATTAACATTTCGCCTTTTTTTTTTTTTTTTTTAGCTCTTCTAGGGGACCTCTTCCTTTACCGTTGGGTGAGGTCATAAGGACGGATCTCTTAGGGGTACCTGTCTCTCCTCACACTGCCCGATGTCAGGACGTCAACGTCTCAGTCTGTGTTGAACCACTGATTGGTTATTCTTCTCATTAACTTAAACTCAAAGAACCCTCTAAAAGTGAAGCAATTTTTTAGAAGTTAAGAATAGTTTGTGAATCTATATTTTATAGTGGAAGAACCTCCATCGGATTTCAGACAGAGATCAAAATGTCTCGAAAAACCTTAAAAGAACACTCTAATTCCCGACGACTTATGAAATAAGTTTTCAATCGGTTACCCCGTCCCTTTGACTTCGACCCATTTTTCCTCGTCTCTGACTCGGGGGGAAAGAGGGTAGGGTTAGGGAAGAGGAACGAACCTGTGTCAGTCACCGAGGGACCTCTGGTCCGCCTAGTACTGACGGAATCGCGAGGTGCCTCAGTCTCATCGGGTCAACTCGATGGCTGATTCAGGAATGATAAACCCAGTGAACACTCTAAGATAAATACGAAAAAAAACGAACCTGACGCTAACACCAAAACTAATACTATAAAATATTTTTTCTAGATCCCCACGACAAACATTGTGGTGGGTGAACTCTCTAACGGAAAGACTTGTGCACACCCTCTTTATCGTCCATACCATAGTCCTCCCACCACAAGGAGGTACCTGCGAGACCTGGAACATCGATGAATCCGAGGGAAAAGACGACTCGTCTATCCTACGAGCCACAGTGCTGACACCGGTGGAACTCCTTTGCCGATCACGTACTGTCACACATCAAACCCCATGATTGAAATGGGGTCGAAAAAGAAGAATTTTAACAAAAGGTAAACAGAAGTAAAGGAATAGGTAGATAAATGAAGAGAAGACTGTACATTATAGGAACCATCGGGGTAGTAAGAAAAATCTTCAACCATATATTTAATCGTTTATATTTTCTTGACAGGATTTATAAAATTCTTTGGCAGGAAAACTACCTGAGAATGGTGAGACCAGACTCGACATCCGACCCGACAACGTCTTCAGTGGACAGACCAGTACGGGATAGGGTAGGGAGAGGAAGAAAGACGTCGGGAAAGGACGTCTCAGTTGGGTCGGTGTGTCCCATCTGCGGAAAGACTCGTTTACGGAGGTAAAGATCTGGGTAAAGAGTACCAAGGGGAAGACATGAAGACGTCGAGACGAAGACGGTGAGACGGGAGGGAGACGAACAGTAAAGACACTTGGACTTCGGGAGAAGGGTGGGGAAGTAGAGAGAGGCGAGACACAGCCAAAGGAGACACTTTCGTCCCGCCTGGTGAAGGACCCACGATGAAGGAGAGGACGACGTACACAACCCAGTGTCATTGACCCAACGAGTGGGTGTCCCCGGAAACACGTTTAATCTTGTTCCATGACGGATCCTGAAGGATGATGACCTTTGGATAGACTATTTATATCCGCACGTCCGACAAATGAGACACTCCCCGCGGGACTCACACGCCCCCACCACCCACCTCCCCACACGGACGGACACGTCAACACGAGGTACCGGGGCACAACATTAACCACCCTTGACAGGTGTAGGGGTCGTGGTAGTCAGACCGGTCCCGTCCGGGAGTTGTGGACAAACGATTCGATTTCCTTCTTGTTTTCACACTTAAGTACGGTACGACAATAGACTTTTTATCGTCCCTTTCGTGTGAACTGTTCCGAAAACGTGACTTACACTGCTTATACAATATTACGACTCTACATAAAGGGGGGGTGTAGAGTCATAAAGACTTTACTGTCTTTGGAATCAGTCACCTGACACCATCCACTTCTGTGTCGGGGACCTCGACCTGATGAACCCAGACTTAGGGTCCCGATGGTGAGTGTGTGAATAAACACTCTAAGACCCGTAAAATGAATTAGAAAAATACGGAGTCAAAATTGTTATCAAACAGGGAGATGAAGGACCCCAACATCACTCTCAAGTTACCTAATTATATACACGTCACGACCGAGTCTGTCATTCCGCAGACAGATGTTACGCCCTCTGGGCCTAAACTAGGGACCCAGCCCTTCTAGGGGACCTCTTCCTTTAACGTTGGGTGAGGTCATAAGAACAGACCTTTTAAGGCACCTGTCTCCTCGGACCATCCGATGTCAGGTACCCCAGCGTTTCTCAGTCTGTTCTGACTCACTGAAGTGAAAGGAAAGTGAAATCTTATAGTGGTCCGTCTATCATTTATCATTCTCTATACTCATCATCGACAATCGTCGTGGTAATTTCCGTTGTATCTGTGAGTGATATAACGACAAAGGAAAATTGGGGCTTTTCGACAAAATTAGGTACCTCGTGTCGAATGTACCTATTTGTACGGGACAGTCATCGACGCCTGACCGGCGCAACACACACGACTCCAACTTGGGAGAGAACGGGTGTGGTCAAAGACCAAACGACGGTCTCTCGTACGTGTCATACGACTGTCCTTTGGTCGTCCGAAACAAAAAAGAAGAATTATATCGCTTTCTCTTTCTCCCCTTTTGGTCTATTCCGAGTAAAATCTTGAATTGAAGAGGTTTCGAATCTGACCATTATTCAGAATCGATACATTTTGATAGGTGGTTTCTTTTAACATAAACTCTTTCACTAATACATAGGTAATTAAGTAAGTGACGTGATTCGTCGAACAGCCTAAAATCAAGGGACTGGTCTCTAACTTGAGTCCAAGAACCGTCACTCTCGGGCCTCCGAATGGGTGACCTGGTGGTCCCTTAAGGGACTCTTTCAATAAGATTACATTTCAAAAACAGACTAACGTCCCGTTGGAAGGAATCTACCAAAAGTTCCTTTGACCCGATGCTTCACCGTTTCCATTACTGACAAGACCCCGGATCGAGGGGTAGACTACGGAGGACCACAGGAGTTCAATCTGTCATCTACCTACAGAGAGGGGCCCAAGGGGCCCAGGAGTGACAAGTGAACACCGACCGACGTTCTGGTGCAGTCCCCACACCACCCTGAAGAGACTTAACGAAACCTGAAAAGGAGGACAGAGCCCGAGCGAACTCTTTGCTGTCGACACATCCTTCGATACGTACTGAGGACGAGTGGCGGTGTGGGACAACTCGAGAGGAAGCGCAATTCGTTCTAGACTGATTACGTAAGAAACCTCTACGAGACGGACAAAAGTAGTACTCTGATTTACAAAAAAATAAAGGGACCTAGTGTGATGACATTAACTCAAATGGGAGGTGAAACTCTTTATAGGAATGGATGGTCTCTCGTGTCGTCTCTGAGGGTGCCGTAACCTCCTGTGACTAAACCTCAAAACCATGGGAAAGGAATCAACTTGTTTTGTCATATACTCATTTGTTATATCCCTACTAGACTTTGAAGTAGAAAAAATTAAGTTAAATAGATTTGGGACTCAAACTATAAAGACACATCTTGACCAGTTGAAGTCACGACAGTCCCCCACACAAATTACTGGTCAAGGGTCTTTCTCATAGATGTACTCCTTGAAAGAGGTTATCCGGAAGAAGACTTGGAAGTCCTAAGTAAGTGGAAGTCCAACGTCTTTACTATCCGTCCGTCGACAAGAATGAGAGGTAGGGGACCTTCCACCTCCTCGTCTGCCACCCTTACACAAGTGGAACTGAGTCCAACCAATCGTCTCTGTGAGCGACTAGACTCAGGACACGTCACCCAAACCACGTGACTTGAACGTCTCGACCGAGGAGAGGTAGAGAAGTAAGTCGGACTTTCAGTACCGGTCAAAGGAATAGGTCCCCCACCCCGTAAAGAGTTTTATACTTTCTTTCGTCGGTCACTGACGAGACCGGGCGAACATCGGAATGTCCTGGTCGATAACGGTGTTTCCCTCTTCGAAGGACAAATGGTCGGCCGCACTCTGTTTCACCAACACGAAGGACCGACACACCCTGAACCGTGCACCCGGTGTAAGACAGGTAGTCCTGCCGTCCCGACTTACGGACGAGACACGAGTCGGGAACGGGGACACCGGGACCAGGACTTACGTCCGGTGGGAGGCCTCCCGTGAAAGTGAACCCGAGGTCTTGACCGGGGCCGGAAGACTTTCCCTTCCGCCGGAACGGAGGAAAGACCGAAGGAGGAATCGAAAGGGAAGGGGTACCCCGGGTTAGGTCCGTCTTTGGAACCGTGCTTGGACTTAGAGTGGTATTTAAGTGTAGAAAACAAGGATTCAGAGATCCTTCGTCCTACGGTTACGGAGACCCCTTTGTCTAGAAAAAGCGACCTCACCGTCGATCACCCCCGACGCGGTAAGACATGATGGACCAGGTCTCATTCATAGACCACTTCGCGGGTGCCGTTCCGGCGGAGAATCAAGAGAACCGGGGAAGGAAGTAGTTTCCTTTATGAAGTCTACGAAAGTCATCTAATCTCTTTCTTCCTTTCCCGATAAAACTCGTCGGTCATGTGGTAAGGTAACCGATATCGAAGGAAGAGTAGGATATTAGGGTCAAAAGGGTCCTCGGTATTCTTGTTTATTTTCCTTGTCCTGAGTAAACGTATTCTTCGGAATATTTTCGTTCTACCCGAAAGTGGGGACACGTGTGCGTCCCCTAGGTAGTTCTAAAGACTCTAATACATTTCTTGTTTCCTTTCCCCCGATGGTCTACCAAGGGTCCACACCTTTTGACCGAAAGAGGTCACAGGAGTCGGACAAGTGGGACAGTAAGAGACGACAAGTAAATCACCGACTGCCCTGTGGAACTCGACCCCTGACCCCGTCCTCGTCTTCTATTTTCGTCTCAGGTCCGACCGTTTTAGGACTGTCTACGCTGAAGGTCGGGGTGACGTGGATTTAAACTTAAACATTTCGATCTGGTGCTAATAACACTCGTCGGCTCTGTAAATTCCCGTAAAGTCACGATGACCAACGCTTCGTCGTCGTCCGTTTCTGACTGAAAGAAACTTCCAGAAAATACGGACGGGTCGAACCGAGGAGTGGGACAATGAAGGACGGGACTGTACTCGTAGTGGGTGTCGGTCCGTCTATCGGAGTCGGGGAGATGAGCGAGGAGGGGTGGAAGGAAGTCCCGACTGGGGACCCAGATCTCCACCGGTCTCTACTCGTAAGGGTCCCTATTAAG
Source organism: Capra ibex (assembly GCA_006410555.1). Taxonomy (NCBI): domain Eukaryota; kingdom Metazoa; phylum Chordata; class Mammalia; order Artiodactyla; family Bovidae; genus Capra; species Capra ibex. Next base: position 34,646,185 of record SJYO01052474.1, on the reverse strand, counting down.
TCTGACCTTACCGAGTCGTGGGGACGGGGAGACGGTCTCGTTGCCTCCGTCTTGCACTGTCCTTACTTATGTAAAAGTCCAACTCCCGGACCGTCGGAAAGGAAGACTCGCTCGACCCCAGTCGACTATCACTATCAGGTCACCCGCGACACTGGTTGACGGACCCAACTTAGTGTTGAGGGTTGAGACCGGATCGACACACTGGAATACCCCCTCAACCAAAAGAAGGACCTGGACTCAATAGATACACTACTCCCTATTATAAATCCCGGAGGTACACTCCAACAACATTTTTAATTTAGTTAGAGTGTCGAACACTCTATGCCTCATTAACGAGTCCCTTCCACCAGACCTAATGGTGGAGACGAGGAGGCAAACAGTACCGACTCTGGAACCAAGTGCGGACGTCGGGAGAGGACCCTCCGGTAGGACCTTCCCGTAAGAGGAGCTGGAGAGATCCGAGTTCGACGGAAAGGGCAGGTAATGACACTAGACCGGATGCTCAGAAAGAACATCGGTGTGACTGTTGGTATGACCTCTTCGAATCGAAGGAAACCAGAGAGGGACTCCTCCGAACAGCATGGACTACGAAAGTCCCTTCACGAAGGACCTTAAGGGTCATCGGAAACCCGGTTCCTATGGACTCCGACTCTCGTCAAATAGATGTACTTTACAACCGTATTTAGACATTTGTTCAATCGTAAAAGTACAGGATAACTGGATTCCCAAAACAAAAACCACCACGTCAGAGAGACATAAAACGACCAAATAGTCTTGGAAGGAGAATCACCTTCCTCATTACAAGTCTTCAGTTCAATCTAAGACCGGGGTCGAGACGAAGTCTAATCGGCACAGTGGCTCGTTCAGTACCTTAGTGTCCTGTATCTTTATCTTTCTTTCAATCTCTTCCAGACTCGTCTACGGAATACACTTCTTCTGTCCGTCACTTACTCCACTCCTTTATTCTTTACTTCAACTGTGTCTTTCTAGTTTATGGTACGAGTTCCAGTGGACGGTACGGAGATGTCTACGACTGAAGGATACAAAATCACAGAGATTTTACCTACCTAATCTATCTGGAATTATTATTAAGGTGGACAACTAAAGTACAAACAAAGATAAAAGGTACGACATGTACTTAACACAGTAAATTGAAAGATGTTCAAGTCATTTCCTTTATGTACATTGGGGAGACAAAAGGTGAATCTTTACAAAAGGTCTCGAAGAATAATGGTCGACCGGGACCTCGTCGACGTGTCGGTGGGACTCCGTGACCTTCGAGACCCGTGGGGAGAGTTACAAGTGATGGAGGCTGAGTGGCTGTTCATGTTGAAACACCTGTAGCGGCTACGTTTCCATTGGACGAGGGTGACGCTTGATATCCGACCCACGGATGACCCAACTCCTTCCGGACGACATTAGAACCTTCCCAGAACCTTGTTCGACCTCTTTTTCCACACTCTACCCTTTTAGGTGATACATTTTGACGGTGATCCACAATGAATCGTGGAATTTTTTTTTTTTCGTAACACCTAATTAACGTGTATTCAAAAGAAGTAAAGGCCCCTTAACTACACCGTTCCTTTTTGGATAAACACGAGTCCAGTGGTAGAACTTGACTTCCAACAGCTCTTTACTAGTCACCACCAAACGGTCATAAAGTCAAAACGTGAACTTTTTGAGGTCAAAATTTACATTTTCGAAGGTACGTTACGGTCATTTAAAAAAGTCGATAGAGTGAAAATATCAAGTTGACTATTTTGAGTTGACTTATATTTTTCGTAAAAAAAGGAAGACAGATTATACAATCTCCTTACTAAGATTCAACACACCCCTTATGTCTCTGCTGAAACTCCCTCAAAGACCGACACCAAGGGAGACGGTCACACAAGAGTCGCCTCCACACCGACCCTCTTACCCGACTCACTCCGTCACTTTCCCGACACTACAGTAGGACACTCGACACACGAGCTAAGACGCTGTTCGTCCGTCGGACCTCATAAACCTCCTATTCTCACTCGACTAGACTGGATCAAATAAAAACAAGAACAACAAAATAATTGAAATTGTCCTTGTCAAAATGACCTTAAGAGGATTGACGTTTTCGTTAAACACGAGTTCATAAGACGATTTTTATCAGTCACCAAATCTTTTTGAAAGTTAACTACAGATCAACTTAAATATCCTAATCAGGTCAAACAACCGTGCATTGAGAAGTATCAGAAGAGGATACTAAGAGGTAGACAGACATGATTCTCAACACCGAGAAGGAGAAAGTAAAGAGTAAGCCCAGGTGAGGAAAAAAAAAACTCAGACCGATCTCCAAATAACTAAAATAGAAAAGGGTCGAGATCTAATATAAATAGAAAAGATAACAAAAAAAAATTAGATAATTAAAGGAGACTAAAGATTGAGGAAATACCAGGTCTAGTCTCATACCTGGTTAAACGATGATTATCAATGGGAAAAATTTGTTTGTCACCCGAACAAAAAACAAAAAGATAATACTTTTCAAAGTTCATATACCTTTTCTATCTCAGACACGACACCGTGGCTGCATAGACGACGGACCTAAGCCATGAGAGAACGAGTCACACGAAATAGGGCATGGATAAACGGATGGAGATAAACAAGTACTTGGAGATTAAAGGTTTATCGGCATGTGAAGTGGAAATTTAAGTATTCGATATATAGTAATTGATCTCAAATACCAACGAAAAAAACTCCATTTTAAATGAGGGACACTGGATTCAGAGGATAGACTACTTAAAATTGTTTACGTAGGGGGATACGTTGAGTTCGGGGATGGATCTATGTCTGACAAGGGTAGTCGACTCTCACCGGAGTACGAAAAGAGTGCAATATCGGTAGAAACTCTCCTGTCGCAACATAGGTGAATACAGAGAAATATGGGGGGTCGACTTCTAGGGACAGAGACCTGGTTTCAGTCTCCCGGTAGAGATACAGTCGAGTAGATCTCTACGGGGGAAATTCTCCATACTACCCTTTCACCCACCCCTCGTCCTCCTCTTGGAAGAAGACCTTTGTTAGAACTAAAGGGAAAAGTTGACGTCGACATACTAACGCCGTGATTCCTAATCAAAATGTTTCGAAGTCTTCAAAGTGTCGGTCCTGTTGTGCGTACGGGTACGAAAACGAGAATCGAGTCAGGCCTGCAAAAGAGGTCACGACTGATGACCTAGACTCCTCGAAATCAACCACACCAGATCCAGACGGTACGACACAGTGTCAAAGGTTGTGACGACGGAGACAGTAATGTTCACGTACTTCCGGACCCAAGGACAAGGTCTCAATAAGTAGTGTAAGAAATACATTCGAGGGGGAGGTGGGGTAATTAACCGAAAAGAACAGACCAACGGTCCTCGATTCAGTGAGTGAAGGGGGTGCCCTTCGGAGAGAGACTCTACAGACGAGAAATCGGTCCTACATAAAATTAAGGACCCCTGTTTTCCTCGTCCGCCAGGGACGGACCGGAGCGACTGGGGACTCGGACCCTAATCTCCTCCTCGACTTCCAGCTCCCCTCAATCCTTTGGTCCTTACTCCACGAGGAAGAGACTACGGTCGGTAAGTAACACTTTGAACGGAACTACCACTAAAATTATTTCTATCGGACCTTATTTTCCAATTTTGTAACAATTGTATGATTGTATTTTATCAAATTTTTTAAATTCTATAGCGTTTGTTGACAAAGGAAAATTTGGTACAGAAAACGGAGTCACAAAGTAACTACTCTCTGATATGAAAACCAAAAAGAGTCCACCTTGGAAGTCCTCCAGAAGAATCTCGAGTTCCTACCAGTCGTCTAAGGGGACAAGTTCGGGTCGTCCCTGTTACTGCTCCACTTTTTCCTCACTTCTACTAGTCGAGGGAGACGAGGACCGGCGGGACCAGTGGTACGCAGGGGGCCCCGACGTTCACGCCGGTATACACTAGAGACATAGTAAGATTAAATTGGCGTCACTTGGGATGACTTCAAAAATCAAATTAGTCTTTGAATGACATTAAATGTTCTTAAACTTTCAAGAGACATATCTTCATATCTTATTTCCCTTAGTCATAATTATTACAACTAAAGAGTAGAGAGTGGTTGGGTGGGAGGCCGTTTTTTTTTCAAAAGTTACTTCAAAAGATCGTGACTGTTACAAAAATTAATTAACAATTGTAGTCTTACGGTTCCCTCTGTCTGTTCGTGAAGACAGACCAGCGAGAGGGGATTTAAATACAATTCATCGAACAGCCACTAAGAGTTCATGAATCTTAAAAAGAAGAACAAAATAAAAGAACAAAATCAGTGGTTGACAGACGGATGAACTTCTAAGTATTTTGTTGACGAAATTGGGTTTGTAAAGTTTTCGAATTTTGGTGGTGTAAAATCTCTTAGAATGGACATCCAAAATAATCAGAACGTCCCCCTGTTCTAGAAGACTCGTGGTCTCGGATATTTAGGGTCTTTAGACGGTGAAAACGAAACCTTTCCGGTCAAATTGGGGGAGTCATAATAATTCGAATTACGGCAATATTAGTTCCTACAAGTAGTCGAGAAAAGGACGTGAGAATTATAAGTAACTTCCCTTTGAAGTTTTTCCAATACGCGTTTACACGATCTCATACTCCGGAAAGTGGTAACAAGACATCAAACAAAAAACTTATCTTATAATTCACCTCTTCAGCAAGGGACTCCCGTGAAAAAGGTCACACACACAACTAACTATAATGTTAGACACCTTAGAAAAAACACGACGAGACAAGAAATTGTTAATACACGGCAAGATAAGAGATTGTCGAAAATGAAGGAAAGTCACAAACGACCTAAAAAAAAGAACGATACCGGTTTGGTATCTTTTGGGTTCACCTAGTAGACAAGACTTCCTTTTCGTTCAATGTTAAAGACACATTTTAAACCTAATTCTCCGAAAGGAGATCATAATACATCACTTTTCTAGGAATTAAAGACAAACCCCGTGGTAGACCCCATGAAAAAGGTCAATTCGCATAAAGTCCCATAAATGAAGAATTACGGAAGTACCGACTAAGACTTGTCCGGTCTTACGTCAGTGACTTCGTCTGTGACAGGAAAGAAGAGAACTTAACCACGACACATACACGTCGGGTGAAGAACACATAGATCGTTAGTGACACGGAGTCGGTGCCAGAGGGTCCTTACTGGAACTTTTGTAGAACCTATTATATGTAGTAGTCTCCGTTTCCACTGAAAAATGGTAGACTCGTTTACGAGCTTCGGTGGGGACCTCTTTCCCGAAGTGATCGTAACATTCTTAGTATATGAAGACTTTTGTCGTCTACTCGTTAGTGTCGGTTGTTCACCGTCCTCCTGATGGTGACCGTAAATGATTTATTCTGCGACGGACCGGAGACGAGTGTCGTCAAAGGTACTACGACCTGGTCGACTCAAGGTTCGTCACCACGCTTTTACTGCATCATCTTCTCTCTCTGGTCAATCCTTAGGTTCTCCGGTCGACTCAGTGAGGAGGGAGAACCACCTGACCACTGAGATACCCGGAACTCCAGATTCTAAAGTCTATACTACCTCTGACGGAGTGTCTGTCTTTCTTGTACTTTTTTCCAGTGTCGTCCCTTTCACTCGATATGAGGTCTTTCTACTAGACGGGAAACCGACCAATTGACTTCAATATCATTTTCGTTCGAGACCTTTCCGCCGGTCACGACCGTAAAATGTACCGTCCAATATCGGTAGTCTAAAACCTCATTCATATACTAAGTTGACAATTCTCTGACACGGTCTAATATGACTATTCTGGACATACTGAAAGTCTTCAGTGTCTAAAATGACAGTAAATAGGGTAAAAAGACCAAAACCGAAGGGGGATGAACAGAAGGTTGGTAAGTGTTAGGTCCCTAAATTATTATGGGCGACTCTGTTCCAAGATAGTGAGGGTTAAAACCATTTCAACATAAGTCGTTTCTACTTTGATTTAATGTAGGTGTACTTCGATGGTCGTGAACCGTTTGTCACCGGAGAGAGGAGAAGGGTCACCTTTCCGGTCTCTTTACGAGAGAGTTGTCGTCGAAATCCCGAAAGATTTCCGTTCGTTGGATCTGACACCTGAGACCACAAGAGTCGAACAGGTATAATTTCTATACTTATCTATACTTATTTATGGACAGCCAATGGTCAGAATGTCCACTCCGTCACAAGGATGAAGAACAACCCTCCGAACCGGTTTCCTCGGGACTACTACCGCCGTCCCGTAGTTCCTCCACCTCTCTCCACTCCCTTTGGAGGTCCGAGGTGGGTGTCCTTCTGAACTGAGAAGTCCTTGGACAAGGTAATTTTCAGGACAGTCCTTACACATTTCTCTTTGACTGCAAAATACTAGGTCCCAAGTTTTCACCCTCTACTTTACAATCTTTGTATAGAGTCGGTGTGCATACATAGTGTCTGGTGTACACCGTGCGATTTGTGGAAAGTAATAATTTCTTACTAGGAGGTTCCGTCTTCAATAAAAAGACGGTGGTGTATTGGTAGTATGAAAATTTAAACCGATGGAACGTCAGAATTATACTTTCATTAAAAAATGAATGTTTAAAAAAAAAAATTATTTCTTTAATATTTTGATACCCGAAGGGACTATCGAGTCAACCATTTCTTAGGTGGAGGTTAAGCCCTCTGGGTCCAAACTAAGGACCCAACCATTCTAGGGGACCTCTTCCCTTTCCGATGGGTGAGGTCATAAGACCGGACCTCTTAAGGTACCTGCCATATCAGGTACCCAAGTGTTTCTCAGCCTGTACTGACTCACTGAAAGTGCTTTTGATATCCGGTTAGAGAGTACTGACATCATTTTAAGATTTCTGTTACAAACGTTTGCCTCAGGTCACTGTATGTCATTCACCATATAACATAAAGAGTGATTCACAAAGCCACGGAGGGTACGTCCCGGGAAGAGAAGTCCCTCTCATATGAAGGGACGGTCGGGAGCCAAGTGGTACAAAGAAACAGACAGACGGGATTTCAGTCATTACAAGGTCTACCGTCGATAAGGGTCCTGGACCCACGATCTTATTTCTACTGGGTTTTACTCTGTCCATCGGACTCGCTCTTTATTTGGGAAGATTCAGGAATTTTGACCCCTGTAAAAGTGAGGTCGAATTGACCTGAAAAATGTCACTGACTCGTCAGATAAAGTCTTTACCTTCTCACCAAAGTACAATCCTCTTGGTGATCATATCAAGTAGTGCAATTATTTTCCGATTCCTCCTTTCATATATACGATTAAAATTTTCTGTGTTTTTCCGTAAACTGATTTTAATTCATAAGTATAATTTTTGTTCTCTTAATTACCTATTAAGGAAAGAATTCCCCACACACACACATATGTAATATAAGAGTTTCGGTTGTAGAATTAACCCTTTGACCATCTCCAAAAATGTTCAATTCCTCCGTAATATAACTGATAATAAATTGTGACATAATATAGGTCATGTTAATCTATAAAAATTTTTCCGGATTTTGTACTCTTTTCTCATTGTGTCAATGACAAATCCATCTACTAAATTATATAGACATTTTGGGTTCCGTTAGGTACCTAGTCATGACACATAAATCATTTAATATTTTGGTTATAAGAAGTGTATTATTATTTACACACTTCTGTGTATTTATTTTCTTTATTTCCCCTCGTCTGTTATAAATCTTATCGTTTTTGATGAATCCTTTTTTGAATAGTTCTTTAAACGTTTTGAATCTACACGATTTTCTGTGAGGGACTCCAGGTTTACATCTTGACTTGTTTTCTGTTCTGTATACCACAAGAACCTACCGTTCTAAGGAGAGGTATTTCTACAGTCAAGAGGGACTGTAGAAATAATTAATTAATCGCACAGATTGAAAATTTTCAGGGATTATAAAAATAACCGGTGAAAATTTTTAAATCTGTCCGATTAATTAATATTTAGGTAAACCTTCATCTTTATTCGTTTCTATCGGTCCTTTAGGGACGTTTCCTTCTCGTTCCTCCCTTCCATCACAGTGCAGGTAAGTTTGCATAGACTTATTTTACTACCACACGACCGTGCACTTCTCTGTTACGTCCCCTTTGGACCAATGCTATTTCGTCGAGATTCCGTCTCTGCCCCTCCTTCTACGGAGTTTTTACTACGACCTTGTTGGACTATCGGTGTGTGTCGTTTCTACTTTACCTTAGGTAAAGAGTAGTATGTCTAAGATTAACCTTGTTTCTAGATTTACATTTTTACTTTGGTAGATCCGTGATCGTTTTTTTATATCCACTTAAGAAAATATTGGATGTTCACCTCTTTGAATGAATTGAATGTTACTAAGTAACATTTTATTCCCTTTAACTGATATATTTTTGTTTAACGACGTACAGATTTTTGTGGTTCTCTGTTCCTTTTTCGTTTACTATTTACCCTTTTATGAAGGTTAAATTTAATGTTTTCAAGTTATAGGGATTAAAGATCTCACTTTCAACTCTTTTGTCATTGGGTGCTCTTTTTATCCGTTTTCTATGATGTTTAAGCGTCTTTTCTTTAAGTCCACTGAGTTTGTAAATTTTTTTACCAGTCGGAGTGATAATTTTTCTGATGTTAAAGTTTAATGTCCTTCTATGGTAAAAAGAAGATCGTTTACCCGTTATTAGGAGTTTAGACTCTTTGACAAAAGAGTTTTCTGACACCCATTTGTCCGCATAAATTTAACGACCAAACTTCTGTTTTTACGTTGTGGACATCTTCCCTTAAACTACTATAGATGTTATTACAGTACATGTGAATGATAAGATACGTCGTTAGGGTGACGTGATTCTAAGATAGGGTTTCTTTACGACTGTTTTTTTATGTTTTTACGGTAGTTACATATCTAATAAATTACGTTGTAACGAACATTGTCGTTTTTTGACATTTGTTGGACTTACATTGGGTTGATAAGTAGTTATCTCTTACCCAATGTGGTCAAAACCCTAAAGGAATATTAACTCCTCAGACATGAGGACTTTTCCTTAAGATGTATACGTACAAATATACATACATGTATAATCGAAGATGAAAGTTTCTCCTTGTTACCCTCTTATTGACTTCAGTCATGGTCATCAATGGAAACCCCTTCATTTGTCGTTCCCCTACATTCGTCCTTTGTCCCTACCTTCGACACTAAAGGTGTTTCATGGAACAGAATATCAACTCTGAAACTTTGGTACGACAAAACAAAAATGTATTAATTTTTTTTTTTTGACGTTTCTTTTTTTTTGGAAATTTTATGAAAAATTTCTTTATAAAGAAGAGATATACTGAGTAAACAATTTGATATAAATCACTGAAAGACGGAGTTGTAGGGATCACCCTATATAGGAGGACCGTTTTTTCCTTAGGGTTCTTTAAAATTTGATGGTGACCAGATCACAATGACAGACACACACACATGTGTGAGTATGCGTAAGTGACCTCTGAAGTGGAAGGTGTTTGGACCGAGAGTATTAAACTCCACATAAATGATTAAAAGAGTCTGGATTTTATGTGTCTTGGTGACAGTTGAGATTCTTCGTTTTGGGGGTCCTCCCTGTTCTATTTCTGGAAAAGAGACAAGAAGGGTAATTCGTGTCGATTTTGGACCCGATAAATAGTTTCGTCGTCTTTGTTGGACTTTTTACTTTTCCGGCGTCTGATCGATTCCTGAAACCTGGGTTTATCATTGTGTCGTCACTCAAGGACACAAAAGAAAATGGAGTAAAAGGGGTCTGATCCACGACCATTTTGGTCGTCGGAGTTTTGTGGCTACCGTCTCTATTGACTTCGGTTCTTTTCGACCGAAAGAGTTCGGTTTCTTGAAGGTGTACCATTGACAGTCTGTGGTACCTATTTTTGTCCCGGGGTCGGAAGGGGACAGTCAACCGTAGTCCACCTCTCGGGTCTGAAAGAGGCAATGAGTCGAGAGTACTCCGACGGGGACCAGGAGACGTCCCTACCACCGTCTCTTCAGAGTCACCCCTCGATCCTCAGGTAGGGACGGGACACTATAGGAGAGGGGTGGGGACACCGTAGTCACCTCCGGTGTGTCCCTCGGTCGGGTGTGAAGATGTGGATGGGTGGTAAGAGTACCACAGTTACTCCGGGTACAAGAAGTCTGTCATTTCTCCATGGGAATTGGGGACGGTCCCACAGTCTCCTCCGGTTCACCACTTGGACCTGGAAGTGGGATGTTACCCGTCGTCGCTCCTCCGTCGCACGTATGGGGGTGAAACGGGTGGTCGTACCACAGTCTCTTCTACACGATTTTGTTCTAAATTTGTTCTAGGTCTCAGAAAATTGTATTTTGGTTCACAGGTCATATTTCTCTTTTAACATAAAAACATATGGTTCTTGGTCCTTTTAGAGTCGAATTTTTCTTCCCTTCCTAGTCCTTGAATCTTTAATGGGTTAGACTTGGTTCTCTTGTCAGGTTTTTATCATGTACCCTCAGATATTATTTTTTTAGGTCGTAAGTACAGTGACCTTAGAGTCCTCTCTTCCATTCCCACCCCGACTTTTTCGTAAACTTTCTTAATTACCGACTGTACAAAGGTTTACACCGTTTTCTGTATTTGGATATGTAAATTCTTTTACCCACTTTGGGTTTGTATTTGGATACTTTAGATACTATTTTGTTTGAAGACTTTTTATTTCCGTTTCTTTTTTCGAACTCTCATCGTTCTGTCTTTATGGTGGAACGGATGAGACCTTTCTATTAGGTCCACTTTCTACAGAGGAGTCTTTGGCACCTCCTGTCTTTTTGTCGTGTCTTAAGAAGTTTACGATTTTCTTGACAGTTGATACTTAAGACATAGACTATATTAATAGGAAGTCCTTACTTCCTTCTTATTTTTGTAAGGTCTACTACCTTTCGTTTTTGTCTAGACGACGACGACGATTCAGCGAAGTCAATACAGACTGAGACGCTGGGGTATCTGCCGTCGGGTACTCCGAGGGGGCAGGGACCCTAAGAGGTCCGTTCTTGTGACCTCACCCAACGGTAAAGGAAGAGGTTACGTACTTTCACTTTTCACTTTCACTTCAGTGAGTCAGCACAGACTGAGAATCGCTGGGGTACCTGACACCGGGTGGTCCGAGAAGGCAGGTACCCTAATCTGGATGGAATTTTCTCACTGATTCCCTTCAAGAACTTTATCTTTCCTTTACGAATTTTATTTTTTCAGAATCTTGTAGTCCTTCCTTCTTATCTCGTTTTTACATCTTCTTCACTAGGAAAATTGACACAACAACTTCTGAGAACTCTCAGGGAACCTGACCTTCCTCTAGGTTGGTCAGGTAGGATTTTCTTTAGTCAGGACCCACAAGTAACCTTCCTGACAACTTCGACTTTGAGGTTATGAAACCGGTGGACTACGTTTCTTGACTGAGTAAACTTTTCTGGGACTACGACCCTTTCTAACTCCCGTCCTCCTCTTCCCCTGATGTCTCCTACTCTGCCAACCTACCGTAGTGGCTGAGTCACCTGTACCCAAACCCACCTGAAACCCTCAACCACTACCTGTCCCTCCGGGCCACACGACGCCAAGTACCCCAGCGTTTCTCAACTTGTGCTGACTCACTGACTTGACTTGTCCATTTATACTATTTGACAGGAAGAGAAACTCAAAAGAGTTAACAAACTATCACCTTTGTTTTGTATATTGTAACTATATTATGAAATGGGTTTGACCATTTTACAACTATGGTTGGGTAAAAACAACTCTAACTTATCAATACATATATTTAACACCAATGTCCTTTGATGTACACTATTTTCCCAAAACAATAACTTGATGTCGATGTATTCTACACAGACATGATAGAACGGTTGAGGGACATTCAGACATTAATAAAGTTTTGTGTTTCAAAAATTTCTACATCCTGCTCCTGTGTCTTATACAACGAAACTTCCCCCGTGCCTACTACCTATTAGGAAGGGAGGACTCACTAAAGGTGAGAGACTCCTAATTTGTATAGAGAAGGATTCATAGAACTAAAAAAAAGAAGATCCATATAAAGAGAGTGTTAAATAATCTTTCGACCAGTGAAATATTATATTTATAGTACAATCTCTTGATTGTACTATGATTAAGAGTACTTTTGGGTAGTGTCACATAGTTGTCATTCGTAAAAATACATTTTTCAGTATGATAACGACCATTGTATAAATCATTTTATCAAAATCCTCTATTTTTGAGTGAATAAAATTATTTTGACCATTCTTCCTTACGTTTCATGATTCTAAGAAGACAGTACATTTTATTTGACGAGGGGTTTCCTGACACAGTCATGACCAAACTTTGTCCTTTTAGAGGACAAATTTTATACAAATCTACTGTTATCGGGCCCCCAACCGTCTGAATAAGCCTTTCTCCGGTCTATGATAGATAAAATCCAACTAATCCGGAATCCTATAGACAACGTCGATGAGTTGGGACACTTTCGTCGACGTCTTTTACATTTGCTTACCCGACACAAGGTTCTTTGAAGTAAATAGTTTGTGCGGTGTACCGTATTCCGCGGTTGGAGACATGACGGATTAGAGTCCTATGAATAGGAGGTCAATAATTTTTTTCTAGGTAGGTGTTAGATCGATGTGACTTTATTAAAAATCTATAGTAATAAAACACTTGTAATAGATTTTACGTCATTTTCGGGATCTTTCGTGTTACTAAGATAGGAACAAAACAGTCGTCGACATTCTAGAGCCCGTCTAGTGTGTAAGACTCTAAGATAGTGAAGTAAAGATGAAACTCTCTTAATCTCCTCCCTCACAATAAGGAAGGATTAAAACCATAATACTTACAACCGTCTTAAGGAAGTTCAGAATCCTTGTTTTGAAATCCGACTCTGAAATTTACTTCTCAAAGCCCTTTCCATGTGAGTTAAAATAAACTTATTGAATATTGCATCCAGACTAATTCGTGTTACTCGATTTTGAATGGCGACCTCCTAGTCCTCGTAGTTTTTGGTTTTGACGGTTCTAGAAGTTTAATGTCGTTTGGGTCCTTACTTCAATCGTTTCCTACGTGTTCCGGAGATGTGACCTTTTATAATTTGGTACAACTCTTTTTCACTTCACTTCATTCATCCTTACGTGTGGTACAACAAAAAAGATCAAGGAAACGTAAAAACTTGTTAGAATCTTCCTTGACCTTCAGGACAACATGAACTGTAGTCCTGAATGTTTCAAGACTGTTTTTCTATTCGTTTATCTAATTACTTTGTCTTCTCACACGTAGTCATCCAGGTGTCTGTAACACCAGTCTACCAAAATCTGACTCTGTGGTTTTGTCACTCATTTCCTTTTAACGACACTGTTTACCACGGCCTTGTTTGATTTATAAGTATACCTTTTGTTTCTATGAACTGGGGAGACACATACAATCAACGAGTTAACACAGACTGAGAAACACTGGAGTACCTGACATCGGGCGGTCCGAGGAGACAGGTACCTTAAGAGGTCCGTTCTTATAACCTCACCCAACGGTAAAGACTGGGGATGGATTATTGTTTCCCCTTTAAAAAAATTAAGTTTCACCTAGTACCTGGACTTGTTTTTTCAATTTTGACATTTCGAATTTTTTTATAAGGACTGAAACCCCAACCATGTCTGAAGAATGTCTCCTGTGTTTCATAATTGGTATTTTGTTTTTAACTACTTAACCTGAAGTGACTTCACTTTTCGTGGAAGAGTAGTGTTCTGCACTCTTTTGTCTGTTTAATACCGTCCTTTTTTACAGATGGTATTTAGAATGTTTCCTGAATATAGGTCCTGAGTATAGAATTTTCTAATAGTGTTCAGTGATAGGTTAATTTTTCGCGTTTTTGGACCAAGTTAGTTTGTGTACTTTATAAGCAAGTCATCAGTAGTGCCTTTACGTTTAATCTGGTGGAACTCTGTGGTGATGTATGGGTACTCTTGCCGATTTTATTTTCTACCGGTAGTGATTTAACTTCGTTGCCCTTGAGAGTATAAAACAACCGTCCTTACCTTTACTTGTTAGTGAAACCTTTACCAGTAAAAGAGTTTTTCTACCTATGTGTCGGTAGATAGGACACCGGATCTTTAAGATAAATTAGATTTTTCTTACTTTTACACAGGTATTTTTTAAGGATCCGTTCTTATAGATATCGTCAAAATAAGTATAATCTGTCTTGGACTTTGTCTGGACCCCAGGTACTTGTCTTTATACCAAAGTGTATTTGACACCACACACGTTTGTCGTGGTGTACCGCTGTGCGTCGTGTACCGACTATGTCGACGGACACACCTACTCAGAGTCAGTGGTCTCAGTTTCGGTGTGGCCCCCTGTACGGTATAGTAAAGGGAGATACACTTATATAAGTAAACAGTCCGAGTTCTCTCCGACGATACCTAAATCTCGACAGGTAAAAGTAATGGACATCTAATATAGGGGGAAGGATGTTATTTTATCGATTCCGAGAACTCTAATTGTAAAAATTAGACCGAGAAAATCAAAACATTGTTTAACTTCCAGTTCGCGATCCACTAGAAATTGTCAAAACCGATAGAATAAAAATAGTCAGATTAAGTTTTGGGAGGTTCACACTCGAATTTTGCATGAGTCCTAACCAAACAACCATGGAACCCTACTGGGTGCAACCATAGGTCCCTCGTGACGACCGAGTCAGGAGGCACCTGTCTCGGTGTGTCGTGGGTGGAGAACAGGTCGAAGAGCATCACTGGAGAAGAGAAGATGCGAAAGAAGGTTTGACTTCAGGTATCCTTTTCGAATTCTATATGGTGTTAATCGTAGACTGGAGAGAGACATTGATGACCTCTTTCGGTATAAGATGATAAGTCTACTTTTGTTTTACCTTGTAGTCCTGTGTTAAAGGGTTAACTGACTTTGGTGAACATGTAAAACGTATTAAGTATTCGCTGAGTAGTTCGATTTTATATTACAACTTAAAATGATATTAATTTTGACCTAAAGATTTGACGTACCTGTTGAGTTATCAAATCAAATCAGGAAACATTTGATCATTTTTCTTTATTAATTGTACTTGTCGAAATCTATTCACGTCTCGATAAACCATTTATTTCATTACCTTTCCAGACCAGGTTTTAACACTTCTGAGACTTACGAGATGAATATAATGTCTTTGGTCTTTCACAGCTATATAGGAAATGGTCACACGAAGATTTCTTCGACATGTTAAAGAGTGAAGTTCTGTGTTTTCGTTTATAAATTCTCTTTATAATCGTTTTACGGGATGCTTAAGTTTGCCAACTGAACTGTGATAACGAAGGTAGTGTCCGTCCGCACTAGATCCGTCGACCTCCCCCAATTCCTATAAGAACAACTTGACTTACTTCGAACTGTATGTAAGTCTCGGTAAGTCCAAAGACGCTGGGTTATTTCATTAACCATGACCCGAAATTTTTATTATTTCGTAACATATTTGGACTGGAAAATTTACGTAGTCTGGATAGTCTTTCTAGTTTCTTTGAATGGGAATATACGATTTCATTTTTATACGTTTAATTTTTTTTTTTTCGTGTTTTCGTCGATTCCTATCATCACATGATGTTCACTGTTTCACAGGTCGATTTTCTTTTATGTAGAAAAGAGAAAATGTTTAAGTCGTTAATTTACATAAGTAATACCTATGTTAAAATTTTGACAAACCTTTTTCAGATATTTGACACCAGGTGTACTAAGACTAAAATTTGGACTTGTTTAGGTAGTTCATATTTTGGCGTAACAAGTTTATGACCCATAAAAAAAAGAGTGGATAAAAAAAAGTCTCTATAAATATTTTTAAACTGATTTTAATATAAAATGGAGTTCTGAATGGACTCTGAATCGCAACGTCGACACACAAAATGATTTTTGACGGTGACGTCGTCTTAAAGGAGAAGGAGAAAGATCTCGAACAAATCTTTACGAACAAAGATCCTTTGACATGTTTAGTTATATGGTTAAACCACTCTTTTGTCACGTTGGGTTCCCACGCTTCATGGATTAGTCAAAGTAGTCTACCATAACCTTGTTGTCTCCGACGCTACGAGTGTACCGTCCTGACCCTCGGGCACCCCTGGTCCGTACAGGTTCAGGGTGGACCAGGGGACGTGTCTGGATCTCGTCTACCGAACCACGGGGGAAGTAGACCTACGACTGTTGACTCGTTGGTCCGACCCTTCTCTCGTAACATACTAAGGGACCGTCTGACACTCCCTGACCGGACTCATCAAGTGTCATGTCTCGTGTGCACATGTGTGCCGTATGCCCAGTGTCTGTCCAACATAATTAGACTATGATCCTGGATTATGTTCTATTTATTTCTGGGAGTCTGACAAGGTACATTCTTCCTATAAATCAACGAAATTCAATATGTCGTAGGTGAAAATGTAAACGTAAAAAATTACGTTATCCTTAAATGACAAGTGACACCCCGGGTCTATGTCAACTTCATAAGTTGGGATTTATTTACGATGACTCATATAAGTTTCAGAAAACCCCTGTTCCTTCCCATAGAGGGATTACTGGTTCAGAGGTTTCAGTTTAACGAATACTTGTTTCATTTCCAAATATTTATAAGACCGAAAAACATTCAAAAGGGTTATATCGAACCCCCGATTATGTTGAGTCGTCTTCATCTCCGAGTTACCAGTCGTACTTATACGAAACAATAAAGAAGAGGGCTGTGGATCCCTAAAATAATTGTTTTTGTCGTAATATGGTAGAAGAGTGACTGGTTTCGTGGTAACACAACTAGGCTAGTACATTAGCCACTGAGAGGATTCTCTGGTTTCACTGTCAGGACACGTCCCTACGCGGATACTTCCTTCCACACTGCTTCCTCTGCGTCCGACTGTGACCACCTTATACTGTCCTACTGAATTGGAACCGGAACTTTTGGTCTTGGTAAAGTCTCCACTCTTTAGTGTGGTGAGAACGATCACTACAACTCCTTTTTGTTTAATCGGTTCCAAAAAGTAACTACCCCACTGTTCGTAATCTCTTTTTTTGTCTGTTGTCTTCGGTTTAATTTAGTTGTATTTCGTCATTATATATTTATTCTGTAAAAATTTGATCACCTAAACAAGATCCAGAGTTTTTAAACCTTTTATGAATTTTAGAATGAGGGAGATTTTTTTGGGTTTCACTTTTTCATAGTTAAAATCATTTCCATAGTTGTATATATATATACGTCTATATGTATACTTATTACGTTTTGTCTAAATGTGTCCACAATTAAAACCGTGAAAATGAACCTAAAAATGTCTTTCACTTATGTCTACAGAAACGTATATTTAAGAGTAAGACCTCTTCGTCCTACGTCTTTATTTTCCAAGTTTGTAGAAGGAAGAATTTTTCTTGTAACTTTTTCCATTGAAGTGGGCACTTCGGAGGAGCCGGTGAACTATTTAGACCGAACTAAAGAGAGTGAGGTGTTCAAACTGTTTCAATGAAATTCAAAGATAGTGACTATGGACCAGTAGGTAAAAGTCAGGTACATGGTAAACCAGTCTTCAGGTATTTATTACAAAGGTTACATCTTTACAATTTCAAGATTTCCCTTTATGACGAGTCATCTATTTTAGAGGACCTTACAGAACATCGTTTCCAAGGAGTTTAAATTTAGCAAACCTTTACCGGAAGACGAGGTAAAAGAGAAAAAGTCTGACAGACGTGACAGGATTTCATATACTTCATTGATGTTAATCGAGGAGACAATGCTACCTAAGGAGCCAAAGACCGAAGACTCATAGACTTAATGAAAGTCTGTGTCCTAGACGAAGGACCTCCCGTACAGGAAGAAGATTCCGGGGAAACTGGAACTTTCGTCCGAGCAGTTGTGGCGAGACTCAGTCGGTACCCACAAAGTCTGTGAGGAGACGTCACCGCGCTAGAGACCTATCCCTATGTGTCAAATGTGAATTCTGTTCTACCGAATTTTGAAGTTAGTATTCAGTCCGGATTCCCTAATATAAACCCCTGTATACTTCTCGACCGTTTTTAGAATGACATCAAGGACTTAATTTGCTTCAAAATCGTAAACGAACGTTTTTGGTAAGAGATGTTACAACTTTTTATCATAAAATTCGTTCAATAGAGACTTTTCGAGGGAACTTTCTGCTTCTTGTCTACCTTTTACAGACAATGTGACTCCACGAAAAGTGTAAAAGACTTTTGTAAAATTAAAGACGGTGAAAAGAAAGTTGTCTGTATTTTTCGGTTTCTAAAATTAGATCAAAATACAGATACAAAAGTACAGAAGTAAAACCCCAAAGTCAACAATTAGACAAAAACAAGTCTCATCTACCGAGTTTTTAACTATTTCTAGTCATAACTGATTATGAATGAGTCCAAAGAATTGATGTTCACAGAACTACTTTAGTTGTCGACTGAGTCTGTGTTGTAATTTAAGAAGGAGTCTTATTGAATTTAAGTAGACACTCTACAACTCCTTTCAAAGGACAAATAGTAGCGGGTCCTTTCCGCTATAAGGACAGTCGTACTGTATACGATTGTGAGGTTACGAGGATTTAGTCTCACTTCTCCATTCTTTTTAGTCATAGTCAAAGTAAAGAATTTTGACTAGTTAAAAAGTAGTTACTAAGAATGGTGTATAGACAACGGCACGACTATCCTAGTATTGACTCTTGAAGTCCTCGATCATCGTCTTTGTTTTCTTTTATAAATCAAAACACCTTTTTACAATTTAAACGACAATCTCTATTTTTAAATTTATGAGTTTTGATATACTGTAATAGTTCCAAACCCGATTTTACTCCATTCAAGTGTCATATTTAGTTTAATTATACTTAATCACATTTCAGATTAATCTATAAGCATTAATTGAACGAATTAAGGGAAAACATGAAGATTGGAGGTTACGACCTAGGATCGTTAATTTTTTTTTTTGAACTTATGTATTTATGATGGTATATTTCACTATTGAAAATGAGGGGGTGGGGGAGATAGATTAGTTCGTAGTCGAGATTGTCCAAGGACGAAAATTTAGAACGGAACTCAGACATCATGGAGGGGGGTCTGGGGAAAACCTGGACGGAGACTAGATGAGATTCGGCACCGACCTCACTCGGAAATTTTACGGGCATTGAGTTTCAATTGTTCCCATCTTTTGTGGGACCCGTAGAAGCCTACTGTACGTAGTCCGTGTCTTTTGTTCCTGTCGAGGCGCCCCAACTCTTTCGTCAGACGAAACGACGGCAGGTTGATCTGGCGACGGTGGGTCTGTTCCGTTGTCTTCCCGTCGGGGTTCACACGCTCCGGTGTCCCCTTTAAGTCCTTTTAGGAGGAACCTTTGATGAGTGACTATGTACGGTCAGTTGGGTTTCTACTAAAGAAAAAGTACTCATATGTCTATCCTTCCGGTCCGATACGTTTCTGTCAATTCTTGACTTAGGTAAATTTTTGTCTAGTTTCTGAATTTTTTGGCACCATTAATGTTATTCTTTCCCTTACTTTACAAAGTCCCTTTTGGTTTTGTGAGTTTCAGCGTGTACGTAATCATCGACCCCAGTTTGGACGGGAACTTATACTCCCCTCCTTCACCCCCTCCCCCTCCTATACTCCTTCTCTTCACCCCTCCCGACTAAAGGAGTTGAGGATAGACTTCTACGTTTCGACTCTTTGTCTAATACTTATAATGAATTTTCAAAGTTTTCTTTGATGGTCCTTTAAATTTTAGTTTACGTATTTTAGGTTTAATGACCTACCCTTTTTCATTTTGTCGGTTCTCTCGTCGTCTACCACCCATCTGCCCCTCCGCTATTGTAGCCAATGAAAAGACTCACAAAGACTACACGAGTTGTGACTGTCTTCTGGTAGTGACCCGTCTAGTTACTCCGTCCTGAACGTGTCGGAACAAAGTACCTGTCTCTCCGCACACCGTGTTTCACCGAACCCATGGCTCCAGTGTGCCGAGTGGTCGTCACCGCCGAGGTTGAGGGGAAATTTCCCGTCCGGTCGCCTTCCGTCCATCCTCTCGGGAGTGCAAAGAGACATGATATAGGACTTAGTAAAGTCAAAAAAGGGTTGACCCGAGTATGAAAAAATATTATTTCAAAATAAAAAACCTCCCTTTTTTCGAGAACTATCTTTTAACTCTTAAATGGTGTCTCGTCTTTTGTAACCTTTTGTTCGTCTGTTTCGGGTTTTGAGTCACGTCATTAGGGACGACCATAGAACCAGGTATCGGGAAATCAGACGTCAGTAGACAGACAGAAGACGAAATGTTCCGGTGGGTGATTAACGACCGATTGTGTAGGCCGATGAACGGGACTTCGTCGTGTAATTCGGTGTAAGGATTGGAAATGTGACACCAGTACCCCGCAATAGTCAGTCGTATGTCCTTTAATTCACAAGATCAGGTAGTTTTTTTGGGTTTTTTGGTTATAAACTTACCACAAAAGGACGGACACTATAGAAAATAATGAATTATTTCTCAGACGACAAAGTTTAGCGTCCTGAAATCTTTCGTTAAATTTTAAAGTTTAATAAAAAACACGATAGATAATTTTTTTTTTTTTTCGGGATAATCGAAACAAAAAGAGTTGGGATTGACACGGGACCCCGAAGACCTACGAGACCTTAGGAAAAAGGGAAAGATGTATGGTGAGAGAAAAGAGTAAGATAAAAAACGGTTCGGAGGTCCAGAAGATCCTCCTCTGAGGGTAGGAGAAGTGTGGAGACGGACGTCCGTTTGGGGTGGGGGNCCGGTGTCAGGAGAGAGTAAAAGTCGAAAGTGGGCTCCGGTGTTTTCGGTAGGAGTAGGAGGGTCCCGACGGCAGTAGGGTCCGTCGAAGGTGTTGCTGGACACCCTGGACTGGGGACCAGATTTCTTCGACTTGAAGGTCTCGATATAGGTTCCAGAACAGTAGTGTTTCTTGGCAAAGATGAGTCTAAAATTTATTTTGACATTAGGGGTCAGTGTTAGAAATTTAATAAAGTGACGAAACGAGAAGATATCTTTAGAGAAGAAATTTGGAGTAAGTTTGGTGATTAGGAAGACACGAGGTGGAAAGAAGAACAGATAGTTTTTTCCAGTGTCAAATGAAATAGATGGTTGGATCTTCGGTGCCAAGTACTGGACTTCCCGAGAGAGGCGAAAGGAAGAAGGTTGTCGAAAGTCGAGACATAGTTGCATCGTCTTATGGGTCATAAAGGGTGTGTGCACGTTAGTGTCCGGAACGTTACTGAAAGTGCTACAAATAATGGTTGAACTTCAAGGATTGTCCAGGAAATGAACAAGTCATAGGAAGGTGGGAGTCTATTGGACTATGGGATATGACGATTCACTTCACGTTCAGTGAGTCAGCATAGAGAGAAGCTGGAGTCCCTGACTGATATGTAAGGTGCCTTAAGAGGTCCGGTCTTGTGACCTCACCTAACGACAAGGGAAGAGGTCCCCTAGAAGGTTTGGGTCCCTAGCTTGGGTCCAGAGGAAGTAACGTCCATCTAAGAAATGGTCGACTCGGTGTTCCCTTCGGGTGAGGTGAATCTTACTTCGTGGTTAAACCATGGAATGAGAAATTTCAAAAGACAAAAAATTGAGTTTCCTTCCCGAGAGACTGTCGTCTTAAGGTTGTGTCACCTACCGACCGGGGTGGTGATTAGTGTGGTGTGCACTCGAGGAGTCGCTTCCGCTGTGGACAGGGATTTGTCTTCCGTGTGGGGCGAGACTGTCTATGAGTGGGTGTATGAGTCCCCACGGGTACTAGAGAGCCTCAAGAAGCGAGAAGAAGTAATAAGAGCTTTCCGGTTTTAGGTGATAGAATTACAGTGGGTCACCTCTAAGTGAACAGTCGTCTTATAAGACTCCGATTTTTTACTGTGGGGGTTTAATTATTTAGTACTAACACATGCTTCTCCTTTTTCTTGTCCATCGGACATTTCGTATGTCTAAAATGGACACCTTGACTCTCACTCTTTAAATGGTCACCTGTCAGTAAGTAATTTGTCGAGACGAATGTCGTGTCATTCCGTCCGCCGAAGCATGACAGAGAAGAGACTACGATCGAAGAGGAGTCATGTATTTATACGTAGATAAGGATAGAATTTTTGGTTTGGTGAATAATTTTCTTTTTTGGGAGGGGATACTGGAACTTAGAGAAAGATGGGTTAGATGAGGGAGGGAGTTTCGAGCCGACAACTTTCGTTCCAGTGAAGTTGGTGAAGAGTTGGGTCAACTTAGCCCTAAACGGGGGAGTCAACCAGACCAGAGTGATTCCCGTGTAATATAAATTATCGACTTCCGGGTGGTGTGGGACCACAGGACGTCCGTGAGTGGCGACCTGTTAGTCTTGCACACCTGTAGGAATGTTAGGGAGAACCTATATGGGGAGGAAGATACCTAGGGACAGATATTTAGGAAAAGAACCCTAAAGAAACAGGAGGAAAGTTCATAACCACAACGAGTTCTAGAGGACGACTGGCTGTAAGAGGACTGTCAGACGTAAGATAAAGACTCGTCAAAACAGATGGTCGCTTCGAAGTCAGGAGAGGCCTAAGTGTCGTGGTTAATTTTAGTCTAGAAGAGTCGACCGACTTCACACGGTGTGGAAGCCCAAGACGGAGCCCCGTTCCGGAAGTTACGTCATTTGTGAAGACCAATGTCTAAGGACAGAGTTACGGGTTCAGTTCGTCGTCCTTAGTAGTATTTTAAGACAGAGGTAAAAGATGGTGACAGTCTAGCTTACTTCGGTGGTCAGTGCGAGTAAGATCAAGGATCTGGAGTCGTAGAGGAGGCGAATTTCAGACCCTAAAGTAATAAAGGATGAACCTGTGTTGGGACGCAGAGATCAAAAGGGATGGAAGTCGGGTAGGAAAGGTATGTTATTAGAAGGGTATTACGTTCAGACTAGTGCTATAAGAGGGACAACAGGTCGACGACAAGAAGTCGTTGTGTGTTTTGAGGTTACCTCACCCCCATCCCCCACCTACGTGTACCACTACCACTCGTGATGGGTTTAGGTGTCCTAGTTATTCGAAGTATAAGGACCTCGGTAAAAGTGAGTAAACTTCTGCTGTGAAGCCGCACTTTTCAGTTCGTCTATATAATACCTGATCTTACATTCTAAGTAGTCTTAAAAAAATTCATTTCGTACTCTACACTTTCTCAAATATAAACGAAGTATTTCCCAGACGTAAATGACAGAAAGCAATGATTCTTATAAAGGTTTCTATTTGACTCTTCGTACGTATGAATCAGTACAGACTGAGAACCGCTGGGGTACCCGACATGGACGGTCCGAAGAGACAGGTGCCCTAAGAGGTCCGTTCTTATTACCTCACTCAACGGGGGGTGGAAGGTCCCCGAAGACACCCCTTAGACAAGGGTTGTCTAGCCCGACATCAGGGGATTTGTTGTGTGTGCCATGTGTGGAGACCGGAGTGGAGACGAACCCTTCGGGGAAAGACGTGACGGACTGTTTAAATAGGAGCGGAGAGTGAGGTCCGTGTCACGCACCCAGAGGAGACGTTTCCGAATATGTTCTGTTTGACGAGATGTCATTAAAGGATAAAGGGGGCAGTGTGGACACGAGAGCTCCCGCCATGACTACCAGTAGGCGGAAGGGAAGGTGAGTGTGGACCGACGAGGTGGGCTGAAGGTAGAAGAGCAGACGCCGGGCCCAGTGATCTCCCGACCCCGCGAGAAGACGCGTGGCAGAGTCACCGTGGGCTGTGATAACGAGGAAGGGACAAACACTTGAGGAAAAGAGGACCGAGAGGAGGGTTGAGAGCCGACGACGGTAGAGGAGACAGCAACCAGAGGGCAATCGGCGGGCGATTAGCGGCCCAGGGGTCTCGGACTGGACCGCCGCGGAAGCAGGGCAGTGGGGTGAGGGCGGTGTGTCGTGGGTGGGCGTAGTGTCCGCCTTGACAGTGGGCGTCGAGTCCTCAGTGGTAGGAGTAGAGACCGAGTCTAGAGAAGTGGGTTGAGGATGGATTGGAGAGGGGAGAGTACAGAGTCTCCGTGGAGTTTAAGACGTTCGAGGTTAGTGTGGGTGGGGATAGAAGGAGGGTTCAGTCTGAGAGGATGGGGAGACACCCGTAGAGTCAACTACGAGAAGCTTCGGCGGTCCTGTGTTGTGACTCTTCGTAGAGGCAGAAAGGAGGGAGGGGACGAGACGGAAGATCGATAAGACAGTGGTATAAGATGACTGAAATTTAGGATCTACGTCCGTACAGGTCTGAAACAGAAGAGAGGGTGGTGTCCAACAATTGAGGTCGATGGTAGTGGCAAACGAATCAACGTTGTCTTTTGACGGGCCTGGCGTCGGTCGTCCCAGGAACAGGAGACACGGTACGGATGTGGGAAAGTCATCGACAGGGGTCGAGGATATTATTGGAGGGGTGATGAGTGACCCCAGGTCTTCGGGGACCGTCCCGCTCGAGGCCGGGCCGAGGGGTCTGAGGAGTGCGTAGACGAAGGGCACTAGTCCGTTTCAGTCCGAGACCCTGTGACGGTCGGGGAGTGTGGACGCGGACGAGAGAGAGTGTTGTCGTAGAGACATGTGGCGGGCAGGAGGTGGGTCTCGTGAGAAGAACAAGACGAAACGGAGGACAGTTGAACCACTCTCCTGGATCGTACCCTCCCTTCGTCACAGTACTTCCCGACACGATGCTGTGTCCTTCGACTCCAGTCTACCCGGGAGAGAAATGTTCCCCAGCATCCCGAAGAGACCGTCCGGTCACCAATTCTGAGGCACAAAGGTTACGTTCGCCACGTCCAAACTCGCGACCAGTCCCTTGATTCTAAGGTACACGGGGTACCGGTTTTTTTTTTGGAGAATTTTCCGTAAATTTTTGTTTGTTGTTGTTGTTGTTAAATTCCTTTTCCATAGAATGACAACTGGGTTGGTAGGACGGATGGGAAGAGATGATACTTTCACGAAATCCAGATAGTGTCAAACCTAAGTCTTCGCCACTCACCCTTCTCAGATGTCGAATTACCGTAGACATCTGATGTCGAACCATCAGATGTCGAACCACCGTAGTGGTCCGAGTCCCGGGGTGGGAGCCGTCTGTCCGTGACCATGACTGACTCATTTACTTTTCTTCTTTCCCTTGAGATGTTTTTTCGGGACTCTCCCAGAGATGAAACACAGTCCTGTCCACCATTGTACCGATGCTTGTTATTCGGGAATGACAGGACTCAAGTATTAGTCTTCTCTTTGTCTACCCGGACAGTCCGAGTTGACTGAGACGACACGAAGTAATTCATGACGTCAGGTGTCTCGCATACCCGTGATTTACTTGTTCTCCTTCCCTAAGATGGAACCTCTCAAGGTCTCCTCCGGTCCCTCGTCTGGGACTTCCCCTTTTTCCTGAAGTGGTAACTGAGTCGGTTCAAAGTACCTGACGGATCACTCGACACTGGTCCCCTTTACCGTCTTTTGTTCTACACAAGGGGCAAGGTTGTCCCAGTTTATTCATCGTTGTCTGTCATGTTGAGGTCCATTAAAAATCGAGATGTCTCTTGGGTCTCACCCATTTCCCACTGTCGTACGGAGCGTTCATACAAACTCATACCTACGATAAAGATCCTGTCAGTCCCTTCCGAAGGACCTCCTTCGTCATAAACTTCCCTCTGTTTACAATTCTTCCTCGGTGGTACTGAGCCCCAACCCCCTCCGTTTTCCTTCTTGACGTTCGACGTCTGTTTGTGTCTCCACTCTCCGTTCACACTCCGACCGTCCTTTACACCAGCCCCCCTCCTGGACGTCCCGAGACGTCCGGTAAGCCTTCGTGGACCGTCCTCCGTCTCCCTCCCCTCCCTGTTCTCCCGTAGGTCCCTTCTGTCTGGTGTCCGGGTTCCCGTTGTCCCTCGGTAGGGTGTCGTGCCGCACACGTCGCCGACGGTCTACGTACGGACGCCGACCCTTGTTGGAAGATTTTGTGCACGGAACCGGACAAAAATTTCCGGGGGTCTCCCTCTCTACCTCTTCCGTTACCGTGGGATGAGGCCATGAGAACGGACCTTTTAGGGTGCCTGCCTCCTCGGACGATCCGACGTCAGGTACCCCAGCGCTTCTCAACCTGTGCTGACTCGCTGAAGGGAAAGTGAAAAGAGAAAGTACGTAACCTCTTCCTTTACCGTTGGGTGAGGTCACAAGAACGCACCTCTGAGGGTCCCTGCCCCCTCGGGCCACTCGACGGTAGATACCCCAGCGTGTCTCAGCCTGTGCTGACTTCGCTGACTCGTCGTCGTCGTCGTCTCCCTCTCTCTGACTCCGTCCACACTACTTTGTACCTTACTTTCTTTTCTCTTCTGTAGAGTGTGCAATCTCCGTTTTACGTGTCCGGTAACACTCACTACTGTCCGTCCTTGTGCTTCTCCCTCGAGGACAGTAAGCGCCTGACTAGGCGGTCCAGGTGTCTCTCCTGGCAGAGAAGTCAAAAGAGTCCTGGTGGGTCCTGTCGACCTTTCAGCTAGACCTCTCTCTCGTTCCGGCTCCTGTCCCGAAACCCCGGTTCTCGTGTACCCTTTCTAATCACTTCAGAGAGTCAGCACAGGCTGAGAACCGCTGGGGTACCTGACATCGGATAGTCCGAAGAGGCAGGTACCCTAAAAGGTCCGTTCTCACGACCTCACCTAACGGTAAAGGAAGAGGTCCCCTAGAGGGCTGGGTCCTTAGCTTGGGCCCAAAGGGCGTAACGTCCGTCTGCGAAATGGCAGACTCGCTCGTCCCTTTCTAATTCGTACTGTGTTTGTTCTCCTTCACACATACACCGGTCCTACTTCCGAACGACTATTGATGCAAATCCCCTGTGTTGCTCTTAGTTCCTCCTCCTCTTCGACCAGACTCTCACTCTTGGGTCCACATTGTAGTCTCCTCCCCTCGGTACTTCTTGGCGAGGTAGTTTGTCCTGTTTTCCTTCTTACTCCTGCCACTTCCTTGAGCCTCTTCCATTGAAAGCCGTTTCAACACCTTCTTTTTTGATCGAATGTCATCCGCCTTTTTACTTACCTCTCCGATTCTCTATGTCCTGGCCAACAAAACCGAATTTGTAGAGGACTAGGGGAACTTTGGTCACGACAGGACTATGTCTTTCCAGTATACTCAGGGTCTTGTGTCGAATTTTAATGGATCGTGGGTATAATGTTTTTCATTTTACTTTGCCCACTTTAATTTATATAAATAAATTAAGTTAAATAGATTTTCAAGTATGGAAGTTGTCCATTGATTATACGTTTTAATGACTTTATAAAATGAAAAAAAGTGTGGTTCAGAGTCTCGAGACCACACCTGAAGTGTGAACCTCGGGTAAAGTCAAGTCGTGGTGCGTCGATCACCGTGACCTAACTACCACGTCGGTATTTGAGGAATTCTCCCCCTTTTTCTAAATTTACTGTGGGGTTCTTTACCAGTCTCTTAAGACTCACAGAGAATGAGTTACACGATTAATAATGGTGATACGTTATCTTATTGATTCCGAAAAGACGGATATCACTTTTTTGACATGGCACCGGTCATAATAGAGATTAAAACATATTTTTGGACAAAACAAAAAATTTAATGTTTTTCAAACCGATGTCATTTGTGAACTTTGACTTATTTTTTGATTTTGTTGTTTGACGACAGTGATGTCTTCAGAGGTAACGTCTCCGCACGAGCTGCCAATTTTATGGGTTTGGGCCACTTCGTGAGAGGACGGGGGTTTCTAACTCGTCGAATTGACTGGTCACAATCTTAGTTAAAGAGAAAAGTTACTCCAAAACCATTGTATTTGGAGGAATATTTCGGTGCACGAGAAACAATGAATCGAAGATCGATTAAAAAGTCCCCTTTTTCAGGATATGTCGTGACACTAACATTCAGGGACTGAAGAGTTTCGTTGACATTAAAATAATGTTATTTCTTTATGATCAATGTTAGTTTACAGTAAAAAGTCCGTTTAGTCTACTCTCCGCAAACCGAGACTTATATGCAAGTAGTGACGCGTACGAAGTGGGAAGGGTCATGTGGTTTTTGCGACTCTCTTCATGACGACTAGTGACCTAGACTTCCCAGTGAACACTAATTATTCTGTACGAGTAAGACCCCTACAGACATTTACGGTAAATAAGGGAATTTACAAAAAGGGAATGTAAACCAAATGGGAAATATAAGGGACCCTTTGCGAAAGAAATCAACAATAAGTTTTCGAACGACCAGCTCACCATCACGTCATTTAAGACACAAACACACTGGTTTAATAATCTTACACTGACATCATCAACTTTAGGTCCGAATCAGTGTTCACAGGTACTAGACGGTTTCAGTCTCTGGAATTTGGGAACTTTCTCTAAAGATCTCTTTTGTGTGTAGAGTATTATTTTAGTGTCGGCAAAGGACCTTAAAGTCTCAATGCAAAAAAACACAGGAGAGCTGGTTGACACGGGACCAAACTGGTGGTCATGTAAAAATTTCATCTTGAATGAGGAGATTTATTTTCTGATATCAGAGGTAGTCAGAGACTACCTCTTTATTTAGGTGAAGGTATTCACTTTTATTCACGATTTTTGTTTCCATTCTTGGAATTTTAAGTGTCGAGTCCGTCAGGAGGAAAAACATCTTAGGTCGAGTGCTAGTTCCGACACCGAGTGTTGTGAATTAAGATTAAATTCTACGTACGTAGGGTTCATCTTTCTTTCTTTCTTTCTTTCTTCCAGGTAACTCCCCATTACCCCCACCTTATGTGTCTTTGTGTGTTTGGTAGGAGTCTGTTGCCCTTATCTCTGTAGAAGGGTTTTAGAATAAAGAGTCGAAGTTCCTCCTTAGGAAAAGAAATGGACCCATAGAAGTGGAGACGTGTAGCAGATAAATAGTAAATGACTCTCAGTGGTGACCTATTCTGGTAACATTTCAACTCCGATTAGACGAGTTATTTCAAATTCCATGGTACCTGTTTTAAAACTCGTTGTAAAATAGTCCGTTACTTTCAGATTCAATTTAACTGAAAAATACGTGATTTTGGGTCTAGTTTATGTCTTTGTCCAATTATTAGGACGGATTTATTTAACCTCCTTGACAAATAAATTTAGAGTTGACCTTTTCAAGGTCGAAGGTTACGGCTCCGACGAGGAGAGGAAGGGTAGTATGTGCACCGTCACCCCCTTCCAAATTACTGACTTGCGGATCATGTCTTGCCACTTTCTAGACTGGTCATATTCTGGTGACCTTGTGTTTGTCGGAACCAATAGAAAACTGAAAATAAAAAACCTTTATACACCCTAGAGTCACGGGACTGGTTCCTAGCTCGGAGCTCGGACGCAGGGGACATGACCTGGTGGTCCCTTCGGGGTTGGAACCCAAAATTCTGACTATAAACACGTGGAAAACCAGTCAGGAGGAGGACCGACTACATTTTCGTCCGGTGATGCGGATCCTGGTCGAGTGTAATGACTCTACTAAAACTCTGAACTCGAAACAGGGCTGAGACTTGTAAAAGCATTAGGAACTCTATGGAGTTTGTAAAAGTAATATAATCAGCACGACTAGACACTAGTTATTGGAACCGTGACCCTTTCTGTCACTTTGAAAGAAATAACTCTATAAGTGAAATGACACCACAGACCTTCGTTTGGACGCTGAAGAGACTCCGGACAGACGTAGACCGACTCCCAGAAGTCACTTAGTCAGTCAGAAACGCGTTTGACTGACGGGTCCAAGAATGAATGACTTCCCACATAAAGGGTAAGAACGTTAACAGAGAAAAGTGTCCCCGTTGAGAATTGTCAACGGATTGATTGAAGACGGAGACCCTGTTCTTAACGGGTAAAAGTAGTAGTGTCCCTTATATTTTTACCAGATTACTGAGTTTCAATGGTATATATAACCCCAATAGCAAAAATTGTCCCGAAGGGTCCACCGCGTTCACCATTTCGTGGGTGGACGGTTACGTCCTTTGTATTCTCTACTCCCAAACTAGGGACACAGTCCTTCTTCCTCTACCGTTGGGAGGTCATAAGAACGGACCTCTTAGGGTACCTGTCTCCTCGGACCGCCCGATGTCAGCACCCCAATGTTTCTCAGGCGACACTGACTCCATTGAATCGTGTGTGGATTATCTGTAAATCGAGACATCGAATCAGAAAGTTCGAGAATCGTTAATTGACTCTCAGTTGTAATATTTGTGTGACAGTGACCAGTCTACCGACAATTTTCCTGTCATCTGTGAGAAACAGGTTTGAGTTTTCCCAGTACGTTCGGTTGAACCCTTACTGGAAAACCATCTTTAGTAAAGGCAGACGTACCGACGGAAAGGTTCGGGTGGAGACTGGAAAGGGAGGTGTCAAGTGATTGTCGGCTCGATCTGATGTACACTCCTCGTTCTCCCGTCCTCTCTCCGACTCTTGGGAGGCCCGGTGGAACAGAAGTTCGAGGAGACCCAGACCCTTTGTACCTTCTCAGGACAAAGGTTGTAGTTTCCGGGTAGTAGTTTCGGAGATAATTTAGACCCTTCATGAAATGTGGCTCATATGACCCCTCTTTCCTTGTGTTAAATATGACTCACATAACCCCTCTTTCCCTACATTAAAGGAACACATTTATGTGTCAGTTTGGACCATCAGTTCTTGAATTATAAGTGGGAACTGACGAAAGTTCATTGTAGTTTCTACGTACTGTGTGCCACAGCCGTTGGACAGACTGAGCGATGAATTAATCAAAGATCAGACCTATTACAGTGTCCACCTCGACAGTATTTAACTCTCGAGTAAAGGATTTCCACACTATAATAAATTTAACCCCAAGACAAGCACCTCCAGGAAAGATGTAGTATTTTGATCGTTTTACAGTATTTTAATTTACATACGAAAATGTTTCAACTCACACATTTTGGTTTGTACTCTCTTCCGAGTCGTGTTTGTGCTGAAACCCCTTAAAAAAAACGTGCAGACTATGACTCCGAAGAATTTTCAGACTCAAGTGACTTCGGACCTGACGTTTCTGGTAGGAAAGGACCGTTCACAAGGGATCCCTTCGTACCCATCGATACAGAACGTCGTTCCTAAAAACTTAAAGATTACATATACTATGTAAGTTCCCTTTTTTGTTCTCGAGGTCGACGGACCACGTACGAGAATCCCAAAGTGGTCCACTAGAGATTCCGGTGACGTCGTAATCGGAGGACCCTGATGTACACCCACGTGTGTACAGGTGTTGACGGAAGTTTTTTACAGGGGGTTCGTGAGGGTGCCAGAGGACGCCACATTGGCGGGTGAAAACTGTGAGGGCGTCATACCGTAGCACACATTCCACAGTCCCGTACGTTGGGTCATCGTTAACACCCACCGCGGACCTAGGGGTCCTAACCGTACTGGTCTTCAGGTGTTTCTCAGTCTGTACTGACTCGTTGATGTGGTGGTGGTGGTCGTAAAGTTCGGGACAGAGGTGGTCCTTCGGACGTGGGTGGGTCTTTATAACGACTTCGAGGTAAAGATCCCGTTGTACAGTGATAAATAGAAGGGTCCATGTGTGCACACGTAAGAGAGGGACTTTTTGACCGATCTCCTATTCTTATTTCTAAGTTGAAAATGACGGAACAATGGGTTACTGTGTGTATCTGGACTGTTTACAAACTTATTTAGTGACACTTTGTAAAGTGTAGACCCCATACTAAGAGGTCGTTGGAATTTTGACCTTTCACTGAGTCAAAAAAATGGAAGTTTAGTTCTACTTGCTGTAGTACTCGCACATTCTTCGTTTGTGGAAGATTTTAGACGGAGTACTCAGAGACTTGTAGAAAAAGGCACTTCCGAAGTAGAGACAGACGTTGTGTGACCAGTTTCTAAAGTGGAGGTCGGCGTGATCCTTTCTCTTCTTCGTGTTAAATTCATTTCTTTTATCAATTTTAATTTTTATCAATTCAACAAAACAAAGATTACAAATATGTGTAATCCTTAAGAATAAATCTATCTGATAATTAAACTTACACACATGTGAAAACAGATAAATGTACGACTTTAGGTGAAAAATTTTATTTTTCATTTTAGAAATTATACTCGAGTAAATCGTAAAGGTCTCGATTTATTCTTGTCGATTAATTCTTGAAATTCTTGATTTGGATTCACCATTTTATATAATTGTTTCAAAGTTCATTTTTTTTAAAGTTCTTAAAAACCAATGTCTTATGTATTTTTGTAATAAAAACGTTTTTTACGTTTATTACTTTTATTCCCTTTATTGGCGGTACTGTTGGGTAAGGGGTTAGGTTCTCGGTGTGAATCTCCATTCGAGAATCGTGAACCCGTACGAGGTAGGAAGGTCAAAACAAAAATTTTTGGTGTGAATTTTACGTATGTTCTTATAATCAAAGCACCTAAAAATTTCTTGTGTATTTACCATTGTGTCCTGTAAGATGACTAAGACATGATGATGAAAAAATTTTAATTTGTACCGAATACACAAAAAAGGTACTACCAAAAAAATAGACAGATGGAGTACTAAAAAGTAAGGACGTTGGAACACTTATCTATTTGGTATCAAACGTATACTTTGCAGGGTTTTCCGTTTAAATATCTCTTTCTCTCGTGTCATCGACGGACCCGTCCCCCACATTACACGTATTCCTACAATGACTTTCGTATGTTTACAAAGTTTTGCCCAAATAACACTAGCAACATGTTGAACCATTTGAATGATTTTGGGTGACTTAATGTGTGAACTTTGGACACTTAATATATGATACATTTCATACGGAGTTATTTTATTAAAAATTTTGGAGTATTAAATGAATCGATAACGGGAAACTTCCTGTAAATCCCAAAAAAAAAACAGATTAATAAGTACTAATATCTGTTGCAGTACTACTCTTCCACGTACTTACAAGACCAGACGAGGACACGGACGTCAGAAGTAGAATCCATGACCCTCCTTTCACGACCTCACTTCCCTGACACGAAGAGTTTGAAGCCATCGATACAGAATCCGAGTGTTTTCTCGTCTTCCCTGAAGATCAAAGAAGGTGGGAGACCGGTTTGGTTGAGTGAGAGACAAAAAAGGGAGACTTATTAAAACGATTATTTTTTATAGTAAATATTAAAAAGGGAAGGAAAGTCGTCTTCAGGGTATAAATTTGTTAAAAAGGAATGGTATTTACTGTTGAGTACAGTATGAAGTTTAAAAGGAAAGACACAATTTTTTTTTTTTTTCTGACCCAACGAAGGTACTTCAACGATGTCTTGATTACACTTTATATATTGTGGTCCGTCGGTACGAAGACAGTTTGTTTTCGATGAGTAAGTAAAGGAAGAGTATTCCATTGAATCAAAAAAAGAAAGAAAAAACAATCCCGTTGGATAAGAGGTTTAACACAGATCTATTCGTTTGTTTTTTAAAGTTGTTTTTAGTATATTCTTGGATAAGTTCAAATCAATTTCTTGACGTCCACTATTCTCACTTTCTTTTATTAAGTAACTGACCAAATCTAAAAGTAAAACCAATTTGGATATGTTGACTGAGAAAACAATCTAAAATTAATGTCATACTCTTTTGGTATGCACTTTCGTAGTTTTGTTAAAAATACATTAATTGACAATTTACCGGTACTGTATAAGTCCGTTTCAATTTTCATGATAAATTAAACTTTCTTTCCTTTATCACTCGTAAATGTCGTTTTTTTTTTTTTTTTTCATTTAAGTACTGTCGGACTGTCACGACAGACGACACTTGTCCCTCTATTCTACTCGACTCGGGTGAGCCAGGGGTCGTCGATGTCTACGTGGTCCCGCGCTACATGTCAGTCCCGTGTCTGAGAGACGTGTATGCCCGATGTTAGACGTCTCATGTGAGTCCTACCGGATACGAAGAGTCGCCTCTGTCTCTTGACAGAAAACCAACAGTCTTTCAAAAAGTTGGAGTTAAAAGACAGGAGACCCGGGGAGTCGAGTTGAGATGGTAGGTGTTATTTTGACTTATCTCGAACTAAATGTATTTAAGTTCCTAGAGAAATGGATTCTAATTCTTGTTAAATAATAATCAGAAAAGGTGATCGATAAGTGAGTAAGAACGAAATTGTTTTCCCAAAGAAGACAAAAGGGTTTGTGTTCTATACTTCCCGTTTTAATCAAAAGATTTTTAAGACTTCCGATATAACCCAACCGGCCACCCAAAACGGTGTTCTAGAATACCCCTTTTTCCCTTTTGTTTTTGTTTGTTTGTTTTTTCTGAACTTTCTTGAAAAACCGGTTAGGTTGTGAAGTTTGTCTCTGATGACATTTCTTCGATATATTCGGTCGGAAGTCACTAGTCATACCGAATACATGGGGAGATCCATGTTACATGTTAGTGGCTCAGTAAAATGGGACAAATATAAATTCGGACTGGGTAATTGGTTGACAGTAAAATTGATTACCTTGGTTCACTTCAAAATGATACCTTGTTGGACTCTACCACTTTCGTAGACAGCTCACACCGTTGTCTTTTATGGTTTTATCCTTGTTGACGAAACGTGTTTCGTGAAAGTAAGTGTGTCTTCGATCTTGTCGTCCTTCTTAAAACGACCCGGGTGGAAAGTGATGTCGTTTTAAAAGTCAAAATAACATCATGAGATGAGAACGGACCTTTTAGGGTACCTCCCTCCTCAGACCGTCCGACGTCAGGTACCCCAGAGCTTCTCAGCCTGTGCTGACTCGCTGAAGGGAAAGTGAAAAGTGAAAGTACGTAACCTCTTCCTTTACCGTTGGGTGAGGTCACAAGAACGGACCTCTTAGGGTCCCTACCCCCTCGGACGACCCGACGGCAGATACCCCAGAGTGTCTCAGCCTGTACTGACTTCACTGAATCGAATCGAATCATCACGAATAAAGGGTACTGAAATTTAATAAGTCTTTGATTCAAATTAAGTATATTGAAAAATAGGTTTATAAAAAGCGTCTTACTAATTGTTCCTCAAAAGTTTTTTAAAATGATTTTGAAAAATATCTTTTGTAATTCTTGATACTCAAAGTTGAAAGATCACCAAGAGTCTTTTATTCATAGAGAAACAAATGTGATAAGTCTCAGTATATTTACTACAAATCTTCCATTCTCATTGGGTCAAGGGGACCACCGGATGTGGAATCGCTCGAGTATCGAGGGTTGGAGTGTCGTTTGTGAGGAAAAAGATAGATTTGATCGTAAAGGTAAAGATAGGACGAATCTCCGGGTCATACGTAGAAATGAGGGAGTGATGAGTTTAAATTGTTTACAGTAAGTTTATATAATCTCCGGGACACGATACACGATCCCTATTTCTGTATTTAATACTTTTTCGTACATACTCTAAAGAACATGATCACCCCTTCTTTTTTTCCTTTCTATAAAAATTCTTATACCTTCTAGGGGACCTCCTCCTTTACTGTTGGATGAGGTCATAAGAACGGACCCTTCAGGGTACTTGTCTCGTCGGACCCCCCGATGTCAGGTACCCCAATGTTTCTCAACCTATGTTGAATATCTGATTTTGTTGTTTACGTATTTATATATATCCATACTTTAGTGTGTAGTTCAATAACTATTAAATCGTTCACTCTTTAATTAACCTTCCTTTTTTTATAATCTTTCTACTATGAATAGGAGTCAGAAGTCCTTACTTGTCCTTAGATGATCTACTTTACCGGTTCTCACTCCCCTGAAGGGACCACTAGGTGAACAACTCTGGAGGGAAAGGTTACGTCCCCTACACCCAACCTAGGGACCAACCCCTCGATTGTAGGGTATACAGAGTTGCGGTTTTTGGGTTTTGAATTTTGTCTTCGTTATGACGTTGTTGAGTTATTTCTGAGTTTTTTTGTTTGTTTGGTTTGGGGTTTCTCAGGTATGATCCTTCGCACCTGTGCATATTCCCACCACACTTTTATGTCCTAGATGAGGTCTTCCTATTCATCGATGAAGGGGAACGTCGGTTTACGATACCTTGAACGGGAGATCGGTATTTGTTACTCGGTTCATATACTTAGTTGATAAAAGTCTGTATTCTTGTTGTCCGTCAATTCAGGTAATAGGGACTCCACTCCCGTGTTTGTTCGACTCGAGATACGATTCAAATATCGAGTCAACCATTTCTTAGGCGGACGTTACACCCTCTGGACCTGACCCTTCTAGGGGACCTCTTCCCTATCCGATGGGAGATCATAAGACCGGATCTCTTAAGATACCTGACATATCAGGTACCCCAGTGTTTCTCAATCTGAGCTGACTCGATGAAAGTAAAGTGAAGGATGAACCTCCATTAGATACCTTACACCATGTCCCTTTCCCTCCTTGGGTTCGTCTTATACCGTCCGTCGGAACGATTTGACTCTTCCATCTCTCGACCCGTTCCGATTCCGTCGACCTAGAGTATTCGTCTCATGGTCCCTCCTCCCAAGATGTGTCTCTCTCTAGACATCTGTAGATAAGTCAGTATAGGGTCTCAGAATCTATTCTATGAATATACGTGTAAGTGACCCATTTTGACACTCCAGTCCGTTTTTTGACGGTCCTTTAGTATTCGACTTGTTAAGAATCGTAAGTGTCTCCTATAAACTTACAACGGGTAAAACTCATCTTTTTGGTACGGTTCGTGGACCCGTAAGTCGTCTGGGGGGTCCTACGGTATAATATCAGAATAATTTCCGATTTCATGAGGATCTGGACGTGATTATTCCGACTAGGTGTTCATTAAATTGACGGACGGTTTTATTTGTGGTGGTAAGAAAATCACCTTCTAGTATTTTAGGTGGGTTCGTGATACGGTAAGATTTGCAGACCGTAAGAAGGTTTTTAATGATCTGTAGACTTTTACGGTGTTGAATGTTGATCGTCCTTTTATTTTTGTCTAGGTCTCTACTACCTTAACGATCCATTCCTGAAATTTTGTCCATAATATTTATGTGGGTCCCTAAATTTCATTTTATACTTGTATTGTTCCTCTATCTTTCATACTTTTCTTGGTTTACCTTGACGATCTCTAAATTTGTTTTTGTTTTTGTGAATATCACTAAAGTGGGCCGAAATCTCTGCTAGTCTGGGATGTCTTCTTGGTCGTTTAGACCTCTGTCTTTACCTTCGGTAGACAGATTTCATACCCACCACCCCACCTCTTTTATTACTTGCTCTGGATCCCTAGACTCAATACTCTTTGGATCTGTCTTATAATTTCTCGTAATGAAACGTCTGTTTCCAGATATATCAGTTTCGATACCAAAAAGGTGATCAGTGCACGTCTACACTCTCAACCTAGTGTTTCTTGCGACTCGTGGTTCCTTAACTACGAAAGCTTGACACCACGACCTCTTCTGAGAACCCTCAGGGAACCTGACGTTCCTCTAGTTGGGTCAGTTAGGATTTCCTTTAGTTATTGTTTCCCTAAACTCACTGTTATGCCTTCAAACACGAATCAGTGAGTCAACACAGACTGAGAAACGCTGGAGGGTACCTGACATCGGACGGTCCATGGAGACAGGTACCCCGAAGAGGTCCGTTCTTATGACCTCACCCCACGGTACGGGAGGAAGTCCTCTAGAAGACTTGGGTCCCTAGTTTGTCAAATTGTGTGACATTAACTTCCTTGTTCTATTCACCCCCGTCTTTTTAGGGAGAATTTTTATTACCGACTTTTTACGGGTTTAGACAATTTTTGACATTCTAGGTGTATCGAGTTATTTGGGGTTCGTTCTATTTGTTTCTTTTAGTTCCGTGTAAAACGTGTTTAACGATTCTTGGTCACACTTTCTCTTTTTAGAAATTTTTCCGTGTACATGTCCCCTTAATTCTTAATTGCGACTGAAGTAGTATTCGTTACATTCCGTCCACTGCCATGTTACTGTAGAATTTCTTGACTCTTTTTTCACACGGGCCTTACCTTCCACTCCAACCTCTTCACGATCGTCATCTACTCTATCTTCAGTCTGTCTTTTCGTACCCTACACCAGGTTTGTTGGACTTTTCAGGACTCGTTCCGTTACTACCGATCATATATTACGATTTACAGAGGAGGTTCCCGTGAGGACTCGGAGAGGGAACCTCATTTCCACGTGTCGAGTACCGATTTCCGAAACCTGAGTGTGTGAGAACACGATTTAGAACCGAGATGATGAACAATACACTAGAATCCGACTTAATAATAAGACTATAAAAAGAGTGTATATTTTAGAACAAAATTTTAAACATTTATTTAGGTCAACGTCGTAAGTTTTAGTCATATGACTTCAGTTACACAAGGAAAATATATTATTGTTACTTGATAGTCTTTCTCTTTAGTTGTTTTGTTAGGGTGAAAGTCATTGTAGTTTTTCTTATTAAGAATCCTAATAAAAATTGGTTCTTTAGTTTGTAGACATGTACCTTTTGATTTTGCGACCACTTTTTTTGATTTCTTCTGTGTTTATTTACCTTCCTATCAGACAGGTACTAGACCTTATTAATTATAATTTATAGATACGATGGGTTTTACTAGATGTCTAAGTTACGTTAAGGATAGTTTTAAAGTTACCGTAAAATTTTTGTCTTTTTTTGTTAGGGTTTTAAACACACCTTGGTGTTCTGAGGTTTTTCGGTTTTGTTAGAACTCTTTCTTGTTTAGACCTCCGTAGAAGGGTCAAAGTTTTACATAATGTTTTGATGTCATTAGTTTTGTCATACCATAACCGTGTCTTTATCTATATGTCTAGTTACCTCGTCTTGTCTCACGGTTCTTTATTTTTATAAGTGTATATTGAAATAAATACTACTTCCTTGGTTCTCATGTTTTGTCCCTTTCTTGTCAGAGAAGTTACTTACCACAAACCTTTTGAGTTATAAGTGTACGTTTACTTACTTAGAATGTGTATGTGTTTTCAGTTGAGTTTCTCCTAGTTTCTGAACTTACATTCTGGACTTTGGTATTTTGAGGATTTGTAACCCTCCAGTCAAGTCAAGTCAAGTCAGCGAGTCAGCACAGGCTGAGACACTGGGGTACTTAGCGTCGTGTGGTCCGGAGGGACAGGTAGTGGTTAAGCGCCTCAAGTGAGTCTGAGTACAGGTAGCTCAGGCACTACGGTAGGTCGGTAGAGTAGGAGACAGCAGGGGAAGAGGAGGACCGGAGTTAGGGAGGGTCGTAGTTTCAGAAAAGGTTGTTCAGTTGAGAAGTGTACTCCACCGGTTTCATGACCTCAAAGTCGAAATCGTAGTAAGGAAGGTTTCTTTAGGGTCCCGACTAGAGGAAGTCTTACCTGACCAACCTAGAGGAACGTCAGGTTCCGTGAGAGTTCTCAGAAGAGGTTGTGGTGTCAAGTTTTCGTAGTCAAGAAGCCGCGAGTCGGAAGAAGTGTCAGGTTGAGAGCGTAGGTATGTACTGGTGACCTTTTTGGTATCGGAACTGATCTACCTGGAATTCAAGGAATTTTAGTCAGAACCGTTACTATAAAAACCTAAACTGTTGTTTTAGTTTTTATTTGTTGACCCTGCTGTAGTTTAATCTTTCGAAGACGTCTCGAATCTTTTATTAGTGTATTACTTTTCCGTTGATACTTCACCCCCTTTTATAAACGTTTAGTATATAGACTATTCCCCAATCATAGGTTTTATATATTTCTAGAGTATGCTGACTTGTCGTTTTTTGGTTTATGAGGTTAAAAATTCTTTAACCGTCTCCTTGTTGACTGTACGAGTGTTTCTTCTACATGTTTACCGGTTGTCTGTGTACGTTTCCAGGCGTTGTAGTGACTGTCGACCCCTTTACGTTTAGTTTTGGTGGCACTCGATAGTTGAGTGTGGACAATTCTATCGATAGTAGTTTTTCTGTCTTTGTTGTTCACAACCGTTCCTACACCTTCTTTCACTCGGGAACACGTGACGACTATCCTCGTATTTAACCACGTCGGTGAGACCTTTTGTCATACTTCCAAGGAGGTTTTTAATGTTCATCCTGACGGTACACTAGGTCGTTAGGGTGAAAACCCATACGTAGGTTTTTCTTTACTTTACGTAGGTTTTCTTTGCTTTCGTCCTCGAGTTTCTCTATAGATGTGAGGGCACGGAATAACTGTTATCGGTTCTATGTCTTTGTTGGATTCACAGACAGTTCTGCACTTACCTATTTCTTCTACGTCATATATATGTTACCTGATAATAAGTCGGCGCTCTTTCTGTCTGTAAGATGTAAGGGTTGGTACACCTACCCTGAACCCCGTAATACGATTCACTTCGTTCCGTGTGTCTCTTCCTGTCTATGACATATAGTGAATATACACTTTAGATTTTTTCAGTTTGAGTGTCTTTGTCTCTAATCTTACCACCAATGGTCCCCGATCCCCTCGACAACCAGTCTCATATTTGAAGATCAGTCTTCCATCCAAGACCCCTAGATTACATTGATATTAATAATATCAATTATTATGACATAATATATGGATTTTCAACGATTCTCTTATCTAGAATTTACAAAGAGTGGTGTTTTTTCTTTATCATTAATACACTACGTCCACAATCGATTACGAGATTGTAACGTTCTATGTTCATATAGTTTTGTGACGTCTGGAGTTTGAATGTTGTACAAAATAGAGTTAGTTTAGAACATTTCGACCTCTTTTAAATTTTTTGATAGAGAAAGTGATTTGTAGAAAACCTCACTTCCCCAATACGACAAAAGTGAAAGGATAATGGTCGTGGGCAATTCACAGGTCACGTGTCCCGATCACCTTACTCATTATGTCATTAGTATTTGGACGAAGGTGTCGTTGTTATGGAGTCACAGATTTCAGATTAAGATTCTGAAGGAGAAGTTCGTTTTACGTATTGTGTGTTTTAAGACCGGCTTGGTGTACCAAAACACCAAGATCTTAGTACTGGTGCTTTCGTTGTCTTCGGTAGTTCGCAGATTCGTTCCCTTGTCACAGGGGTGTAGATGCACGACCAATGGACGGGTCACCCTCGGACTCCCTACGAGGTCCTAACTTCGGTCCCCCTAGTCGAGTCGTCGATGTCCCTTGCAGGTGTCTTCTCCGTCACTCCTGGGTTGTGTCCCCTTCTTGTCGTTCGTGTTTCCTCGTCCGTGGTCGTCCCCTCTCCCAATTCACCTTCGGAACCACTAAGTAATGTGTTCGCGTAATCTCCTCTATTTCGTTAGTTCCTGTCTCGGTTCCAAATGTAAACTCACTACTTTATTTGTCCCTGTAGTTACCTTTGCCCCTCGTTTTGTGTCCGTAATCTTCGTGTCGTTACGCCCCCGCGTGTGTGTGCCTAGGACGTGACCGTGTTACACGTCCACCTAATTCCCTATGCGTGGTCCGTCGACCTCGACTCCCTTGCCAGAGTACAACCTCTGTTTCTAAACCTTTGTGGGTCGTACATTTATTGTCGACTTCGGTGTCTCTCAATAGTAGGTCCCGTTTACACGTCCAGTATTTGCGAACTGTTCTCATTCTGATTACTTGACACCACTCGTGAATATATCATCTTCTTCCCCCTTTCCGAGATTCTAAATTTTCTTTTTTTTTCCTCGGTACTTTCGATTCCTTCTTGTATTAAAGTTCACTTCTACCATATTGTAGCTCACAAATTTCTCGGATTCTTCGTCTTACTTGTGAATTTGCTCCTCTAGCTAAGGGCGTTTGTCCCGACTACTGGAGTACGTTCAAAGTCTCCTCGTCCACCGTAGTCTAACTTTTCGCTACCTCATAACCGTCGGTTTGTTTACCTACCAAGTCACTTCATCTTGTCTTGACTGATCTTCCACTCCTTTCGACATGTAAGTCTTCTCTTCCCGTCCTGTTATCAAGTTCAACTCCTGGTCGTTAATTTCCTCTCTTCACTGACTTAGTAACCTTCTCCCTACCTTTTCTTAGTGAACTCCACCCTCCCTGAGAGTCCCTCCAATCTTTTCACTTTTTTTGTGTGTTGTTTCCAGGATCTTTTCCGTCCTTCTCCTAATTTCTCGTCTTCAGTTTCAAAATCGGAACCGCAATTCCTTACCTGAGAGAAGGACCCTTGTCTCCTGTCCGCCACTCACATCTCACCCACTACGACTCGTCACGTGTAGACTACCGGAAATAGAAGAGTCATTTCCTTCCCTTCCGAACGATAGATTGTTCACCCTTCACCCACCGTCGTGTACACTAGTTCCTAAAGTATTCGAGGACGGGAGGACGACCCCTACAGTTTTCTTCCCCTACTCTCTAATCCATTTCTTAATGTTTTGATGTGGTTCTCGGGTCGACTCCGACCTTGAGAAGGAACACATTATTCGTCTACCTTTACGAGGGTTCTTACCCGTCCTCCTCCCTGTTGTCGAATCCGGGACACAAAATTTGGCCGTCTTACCTAACGTCTCCTTCTCGTTCTTCTTCTTTTCGTATTATACTCCGTGACCACTCCCTAGTCGACGTCCTTGATGGGGTCTTCACTTCCCTTACATTCCCTTCACTTCCGTCCTCTACTACCTCCTGGTTCCCCCCTGTCCTCCCTTCCAGTTCTCGTCCAAGACACTCTAGCCCTCTCTCTGTTCTCCTACTAGTCTCGTAGTGTAAAGTCTGTCAGGGAATGCCTAGTTAAAGGTTAAGATTGGTTGGGAGAGGTCTCGTTTGACTTCTGGTCTTTGGAGATTTGGTTCCAAAAAACTTTTACTTTTTGTTGAAGTAACTCTACATTAGGTGTGTCTGATGTAAAGAATTGGTAGGTTCGTAAACACCGATAAAGATAATGTTACTTTTTAAGTGTCACCTTTTGTACAAGTACGAAAAACAACAAGTGTAAAATTGAAGAAAAGAAACTTTCCTAAGGACGTTCACTTTAATAACTTAATTTCTTTATATATTTGTGTTACGAG
The DNA here is from genome assembly GCA_006410555.1 of Capra ibex. Classification (NCBI taxonomy): domain Eukaryota; kingdom Metazoa; phylum Chordata; class Mammalia; order Artiodactyla; family Bovidae; genus Capra; species Capra ibex. The sequence continues at coordinate 34,603,401 of SJYO01052474.1, read as the reverse complement.
AACTTAATATAATAGTTCTCCTACTGTGATAAAATCTGAAAAGATCTTCGGTAGGTCTGAAGAGGGAGATATTTGAATAAATACAAATTTTCAAATATCTCCCTCTTCATAACGAAATGTCTCAAAACGACAAAAGACAGTTTGGAGTTGTACTTAGTCGGTATCCATATGTATATAGGGAAGGGAAAACTTTGCGGGAAGGTAGAGGGAGGGGTAGGGTGGGGGATCCAACTATGTCTAGGGATAAAATATGTGTCATGACACAAAGACAGTTAGGGTTAGCGGGTCAAGGCGGGTGAGGTAAGAAAGGGGCGACCTCAGGCAGACAAACAAGAGATACAGACTGTCCTAAAGAATTCTTCTTTTTTAACAGGAAGTATAAGGTTTCGACAAAAGAGACGACAGGGTGGATGAATGGGTTTGACTTTCGTGTCATACTTAGGGTTGTTAATAAAGACTTTCTTCCTAATAATTGAATCTGGTATACTTGTATATTCTTTAATATAGTTTACGGAAAACAAAATTATAACATGGCCAATGGAGGAATTCTTCCGGAGATTATTCTTGTATTCTCTTGAAATAAAAGTTTTCTTAAAGTGATTTCTTACTTCCAGACCCTATACAGTTATTTATGTACTTTTTCAAAACCTTTTAGAAGTCTAAAGGCCTCTTGGTCCTGAACGGTCCAATAGTGTCTGCTCACCGTACATATTTCCTCACACCTGAGCGTTTGTTTGAGTCACTCCTCCTGTTATGAATGATAAGGTCTTGATTCTAGTAAAGGCTACCACAGAGCATCTGAAGCACATTTAATTACTGGGTACCTAACAGGACCCGATCGAGCTCATGTCGCTAAAGTACTTGATAAAGGTAGGCTGTTAGAACCGGAAAAGAAGAAAAAGAGTACTTGAACCGCCGTTTAAGAAAAGGTCTTAGAAAGAAATACGTAAAGGAGTGGTGACGTTTAAAGGGGGATCTTAATTCGTTTTGTTGTCAGTGACAATTTCAACTGAAAAGTCTCCACTAAAAATTACTTTAAAGGTTTGTCAGTAGTCACCTATAAATTTAAAGCCAGTATACGTTTGTGAGTTCATCGTTATATTGAACCCTTTGTGGAGAGATATTTATTTTACATTACCTTTTAGACGTCTAAGTAAGAAGATTTATCTCCTATTGGTTTATAAATTCGGTTATAAAGAAACGTCGAAATATATATATATATTTTGAATTAAAAATGTGTAAATATGTATTTTATGAAACTTAGAATTTTTTCTTTGACCAATAGTTTTAAGGACTTTATTACCTAAAGTAACAGTGATTGACTGAGATTTTTCCGGGTTAGTGGAAGGTTTCAATAAAATTCCATCCCTAGAGTAAACATACTCTAGTAAAGTTGATATCGTAGTCGACCTTTACAGATCGAAAAGATATTTCTGTCTATATTGTTCGGAAGAAACTATGTGAGATGACGGTACAATAATGTGATTATTCAGTGTGTACCCTAGTCGTGTCGTATGACTAATACCTTATTCCAGACCTTAATCTAAACCCGTACTTAAGGTTTCTTACCGAGGTAGGTGAGTGAGTTACGTATAGGAACCCGTTAAATTCGAGATTGAATTCTTTTTTTTAGAGTAAAAGAATTAGATATTTCCTCTTGTGGTTGTCCTAGATAAAGGGTCCCAACAACACTCTTAATTTCTTATGTACAGTTGACGAATCGTACCGTGAACGGTGTATGAGTTATTTTATAGTACTTTGTTTGTTTAGTGACTCGACATTATTAATAGTGGGTATTTGTGGGTTATGAGTTCGACCTTCCGTTGAATCTTTAGTTTATCAAAAAAAAGAAAATTAGGTGGCGGTTTACGGTTTCGGTCACAGAAAGAAAGTTTGACACTCCGTCAGAAAAGGAGAGCACCCGCGTGTGATTAAATCATTCCAAAAGTAATGTTCGGATTTGGACCGAAGTTCTCTTCCCGACCACAGGCATAGAAAACGACTCGCTATGTCTTCCTGGTTGGACTGTCAGATAGTCCATGACCCGTGTCGACTGCACTAGACAATTAACGATGAGGGAAAAGGTTAAAAGTTAGTAAGGAGTAGGGGAATCCCAGAAACGACCATTTTACGCAGTTGATTTAGACTACGTTGACGAGGTTCATATTCGAGGTTCTCGAAGTACTAATAATAAAACGACTCCAACCGGGTTATGTTTAATTATACGGAAAACTTTTTTTGAACTGTCCAAAAAGTATAAAGTATTTATTTTGGAAGAGGAGAACCTAAGAAAGTTCGGTCCCAGAACTATGATACAAAATCTTTATATGAAATTTTTTAAAGTTACGTTCCGAAATTAAACGACAATTTAAGATGAAAGATCCAAACCGGGTCGTAAGATCTGATGGTTACAATAAAACTCCTGACTAGGAAGGAAGAAACGATGACAATTGGTGTTTATACTACACGTAGGGGAGACTTAAAGACAATGGTAGTCGTTATTTTTACAATGTACTTTTTAGGAATCCGTGTCGGGATGTCGACTAGTTAATCCACCGTTAGATGGATTGTCGTGGGATTAAATCTTGTTCCGAGAGACACGAGTTGTCCTTAACTCTACTGTGTGAAGAAGTCCAGTGATCTTTCTAAGTTGTTATTTGATGCGTAGTGTCCGATTACGAAGAAAAAGAAACCGGGGTGTTTTAGTAATCCGATCATTGTAGAGGTGACTCAAAATTTTCCAAGGATTACTAGAAACCTAAAGAAATTCCTTCTCCTTTTTTTTTAGTAATTAGTAAACTAAAAAAAAAATATGGATATAAAGATTTCAAAGTTTTCTCCTTTTTCTCTTTCAGATTAAACATTTTTTGACTGGTTGTATGTTAACTGTTGTTTGTACAACGATAATTTAATCTTTACGGACCCAACTTGACGGGAGTTTCTTGAGGGTGTCGTTTGTGTATCCATAAATGACAATGGTGTGGATTGTGAGATCCGTTATGTCGAGACACATTTTAATATCATTTTATGACGACGAGTGTATAGACAGGACTTACATAACGATATAAAGGCTTCTGGTTGGCTTCTGCGTTGTCTACTTACCTAGGGATTGGATATTTGAGACCCTTGGGAACAATATTTTCTCGGTAACGAATTAAGTCTCCGGTCTTCGTTGGTCTCCTCTCTGGATATGAATGGGACCCAGAGGACGATCCGTAGGTAAAGAAACCCAGGGGTGTCATCAAACGTGTGGTTAGTGATTAGAACTGTGGTGGGAACAAAAACTCCTTCGTAAGTCGACATCCAAATGGGAAAGAGAGGGGGTATAGTACGTGATAGGACCCTCAGTCGGTTGGAAAGACATTTCCCGGTCTATCGTTTATGAAAGCCAAAACGACCGGTCGACTAAACTAGTGATGGTAAGTTCAGACGACATACCACTTTCGTCGACGTCTGTTGTCCAGTTACTTATCCCCTCCGTCCCAAAATTTTTTTGTTTTTTTGTTTTGTGTTGAAATGGTCGTGACTTTACACTTAAAGCGTATCAAAGGTACAGTAATTTACTGAGAAAACTGAAAAGTTAGTAAATTTTTACATGTCTAGTAAGCTATGTCGATCATTCGGAGTAGTTTTGTCCGTCGGTCGTCACCCACTGGTTGAACACGGGATTAGGTACGACTTCTTTTGAGAAGGTGGCAAGACTATGACGTGGGGTGACTTCGTCTGTCGTCCCGTCGTCTAGGGTCCTTTGGCCGGGACGGAGGAGAGTCCTACTGACCCCGCTACCTCCCCTTGGGAGTTTTGGTGAGTCCCTCAGTCTTCTACTTCGGTCCAAGACCGTTGACAAGAAAGAGATCTCGGTGGTCCGTGTGCCTTCACACTCTGAGTCAGAAGTTCCATGCCCCCAGCTCACTTGTGTGCTTCTTACAGTGCCAAAGGGATTTAAGGTGTGGGACGTCACGAGACCATACGGACGAAATGGCGTTGAAGTACGATTTTTGACACTAACATAGAGTTGGGAAATTCAATGACTCCGGAGAGGTTTCGTGCTTTGTTTACAAAGAGACTGAGAGCCCCGGTATCAATATACGTCCCTGAACTCCGACTACTCCAAGTTTCCTACATTCTACAGACAAAGTGCAAATGAAGGAATCGACGTATCGGTTTTAAGAAGGATCTAATAGTCCTACAAAGTCAAAGGCCTCGAGAAGTGGGTAAAGTGTTTGTAGATATCAAGTGATAATGTGTGATTTGACTTTTGAGACTAAAAGTAATTAGTAAACCGCCCCCGTCTATAATCCTTACTCATACAAAGTTTTATTGTTACTATTGTGTGAGATCCCATCATGCTGTCCTTCCTATTTGTTTCTATTGTTGTCCTTCTCTGTAAACTCAGTCTGGGTGGTCAGATTCGAAGGAGTCTTGTTCCTGACCCAAAAATGACTAGAGACATAATGGTCACGCGTTGACCTTTTCGAATCCTTCCGAGTCACTTGTATCCATCCATCTAAATCCATACTGTCCGATTCATCGACCACGAAGTAAAGAGTTCCATTCTTACCCGTGGATACTCTGAAAATGGAATCACTCAAAATTTTTCGATTCTATTTACAAAATTTTTCGATTAAGACTCACATAACGGTTCACAATTGACCTTTGATCCCTTCGGTTCTTTTATCGAGTTTCAATTCCCCAGACTTGATTTCATCGTGTCGTCTCCGACCCTTCTCTCCTTCATAAATGTTCCGTAAGTTCCAGTTCTGTCTGACTCGAAGTCGTCTCTACTCCCGTCTCCCTTTCCGCCTTCTCCTGAACCTCTAGAGACAGGACCCAGGACCCACTACACCATGGTAGGTGACTCTCCTTTTTAGTCTTACCATTGTCTACACGTCTCCCACCTCCCTCTCCTCATACACAATCCGAAGTCTACCCTCTTCAAACTCCACGGAAAGAGACATTTCTCTTAAAATAAATGATTATCTACCTAAGGTTTATATTGGTCAAAACCCGATGGTGTGTTTCTACTTGTGTGTATTTCCGAGTCCGTTTCTATTTTTTAACCTTCACGACTAAACTCACATATATCTCCTTCTTTTTATTTTCACTCAAAGTTCCAAGATCCAAACTAAGATCTAATGTCATTTCCCGAAACAAAGGTACACATAGGATAATAAATTCAAGAAGGTTGTGCAATGTTAAAAAACCGATACGGACAGAAGGACCGGGATGATACTCAAAGTCTCTGGACCGGAGAAGTAGAAACGTAGAGGTACAAATCACGGACCGGATACCGTCCTCGTGTTTATGTTATGGTCTATTGTGGGATCTATGTATGTGACAAGAACATATTCGGAGTATTCCAAATTATAAAATCGGTGTATCCCGATGAACGACAAGAGAGAAAGTGACTTAAAAAGACGTGACACGAACAAAATAACGGTTACCGACCTCACAGAACGTAACGATGACAATGACTTTAAGGTAGGTAAGAAAGTCCGAGTCGAGTTTACGACAAAAGGGGTGTTCTAAAAGGGTACACCGTACAGTGAAACGGGTATTTTCCTCATCACTGACTAAACAATCTAAACCCTTGTGAAAGGTCTCGGATGGTTTCTCGGAACACACGAGTTGTACGGTTCAGGTTATAAACGAATTATCGTGACCCCATGTCGGAATCCGCGTTTCTTCAAGACAAGTTGTTACTGGATCTAGTCTAGACAGAAGGAATGGAGACTTTCTTGATTTTGGTTTGGTAGACGACTAGGATTCACATTTTTAGTCGGCTCAGGTAGTCTAGTCAGTCGTACTCACTGTTCTTGTCGATCTCGGTTTTCGGTCTAAACCAAACTTTAAACCCGTTAAACAAGTCGAAAAGACTCAGAATTCTAAGGAGTGGATGTTTCACCCCAACTACCGTGATTGGGACATCCCATCGTTTCTGCTTTCTTTTACTGTAAAGGTTTCACCGGTAAGTCCTTTACGAGACGTTAGTCCTTGTCGTCGATAAAAATAACAGACCCCGTCATTAAAGTCTAGATACTATTAAATAATTTTTTTAGTATGTCTTGACTTCTCAAAACCTCCGCTGAATTTGAGAGATGAACTACGTATTTAAATGATATGTTTAACTCAAGGAGGAAGGAAAGGACTTGTCCGTTTGGTTACTAATATCGATGGATTGAAAGATTACGTAAACCAAGTTATTAGCCGAAAATATTTTAAAACAATCCAAACGTTTCACCGCCTTTAAGTGATTTAGGAATTCAAATATATAAAATTTTGAAACTAAAATATAACGTTCCAAATATATAAATTTAATTCAAAAATGAAAATTGTATTCGAGGTTGAAAAGTTTTAATTTTGTCGACTGGATTGTTTCGTACACGGAATCTCTTCCTCGGCATGAAGGATCGTTACAGACTACGACTTGGCGTTTGTGCCGATCAACAGAAATAGGTAGGGTTTTATAGTCTAATGGACTTTGACATTTATAGAAAGTTTGACTACTATTTGACGGTTCTTTAGAATTATCAAAAGGATTTTGTTCCGTGTTAAAAATGTACCTATCATAATAAATTGTTCCCAGAAATAAAGATTTCTTTAATACTAAACGTCAGATGCGGTGTACGAGTTCATCAACATTCCAGGAGTTGGGCTTCGGCAATGGATGTCTGTCCTTGGGTCCATTTCCCGTAGGTGAACGACTTTGTGGAGGTGGACACGTAGGAGAAGTCGAACGTGTAGGAGAATAAAGGACTATTTTTAGGAAGGAACAAGGGTAATGAGGGTTGGCGAAACTCCTCTTACTCTATCCTACAGGGATGGGTGGTACTCCGGGTCGACTCTGTCCGACCCTAGATCCTGGGAAGTGGACTCACGGACATGTTTGTAGAGGAGTTCGTTGTCTTATATTTCCTTGATATTCCCTGAGTTTTTATTGAAGTACGCACACGTCCACCCCAGTCAATACTTGTTATTCGATCTTTTTCCGGTGTTTGGCTGTCGGTAAAGACTCCACGACCCTCTTTTTCGTCCCCGGACGTGTGGTTCCCCCACCCGCGTGGTGACTTCGGGGGGAGGTCGGTTTGGGTGGGTAGCTGGGGATTGGAATGGGGTAGGTTTCCTGGTCGAACGGCGGGGGAAGGGGAGGGTGGGTCCCCGTAGTCGTTCCCGCAGACCAAGAACAAAAGTGAGGGCACGCGATGTCGGGTTCAGGGTCTTTTCCGAGAGGGCCTTAAGAGTAGACCGGAGAATAGTTAAAGATAACTAATTTCTCAGGTCCCTGGGTCCACCCATTGTGTTGGCCCCTCCCGGTTGGTGTACTGTGACTTCGAACCGTCACGAACGAGGTTAAACCTTGGGTAATTGTACAGGAGAGTGTTTTTGCTACCGTTTAACGAAATCGGTGTTCTAATCTGATGTCACCAAAAAAAACAAAAAAAAAAAAAACTCTTTGTAGACGCCGTATTACCTTCACTAACGTTCCTCAGGGTCGAGTGACAAAGAGTATACTGAGTTAGATGACCATGGAACTAAAAGAGTAGACTTTTTGTCCTGAAGGGTTTAGACGAACACTATTCTTCATTTACTCTATTACATACACTTTCGGGGATATTTTGACATTTCGGGGGTACATACTTCATGGGTAAAGTTGTCTCTTGAGCCTAAATGAATATGGAAAAGACGAGTGTCCCTTTAAGTTGATAGTCATACATTATCATATTTTTTGTTCTATAAGAAAACCGAAATTTTTATAGAAAAAAGAATTCTGTTTTAAATACTTATATATTTTTTTCAATTTCAACTTCTGATCCGTTTAGTAAACTACACTTTAATCATATTATTTAAAGGTCTAAAAAAACAAGGATGTGATAGTTATTTTCGAGGTACCTTCAGTTGAGAAACTTTTTTAAGAACCTTGGGTTCCAGTACCAAGGACATGGAGCTTAGCAATGACACCAAATGTAACCGTGTACAGGACTGAGTTTTCTTTCCATTGTTCGGAGTCCTTATTGTTCAGTTCAAAGTTCGTTATTTTCTTTTAAAATGTAGTATATAAATGGGTGTAAATCCGATGATACCTGAGACAACCTCTGTACTTTCTTACGCCATAAAGAATTTTATTAGTTGTAATGTAGGAGAGTAATCGTCCCTTAGTTATGACTAGTAAATTTTACAGAAGAGGTTTGTTGGTGAAGTGACTTTCAAAATATAAAGATATTTTATTACCCTTACGGACGTTTTTGAACTAAAGAAACTTGTCAATCGAGAAGTGTGGAGAAGTTGTAAAAGTGATTTACTTTCCGGTCTCTTGTTTTACTTATCTGGAAACAAAAAGTATGGTGTAGTAATTTCCTATTGTTCATTAAAATTTCAAGATGTAGTCGTACTCTAGTTAAGGGATATAGTCTCAGTTGTGGATCCTTTTCTCCGATGAAAAGAATGATGACTTAATGTGTTTTTGTGTGAAGTAAGACAGTTTTGACGTTGTAAGTCCGTTTTAACTATTTGGAAATTGTCTTTGACGAAGATTATGTTTTGTCTTGAAAGTGAAGGACTCTGCAGATTTGTCAAGGGACCAGAAAACGTTACTCCAAAAGATGAAGGCGTTGTCTATCTTTGTGTAAAACTCCAACACGTCCAAAAGGACAAAAACGCAAAACCAATGTGCATTTTACGGTAAGTGAATCGATGGGTTGCGTAATGTCAAAGAGTTACGTACGGGATTCAGTTCGCGTCGAAAATACGATGTCTACACGACAATTAAATAAATTAAGAGAGTTGTTGAGACACTCCATTAGTCTCTGAACCATTGAGTCAGTTCATGTATATTTCACTTCATCGAGTCACCACAGGCTGAGACGCTGGGGTACCTGACGTCGGGTGGTCCGAGGAGGTAGGTACCTTAAAAGATCCGTTCTTATGACCTCACCCAACGGTAAAAGAAGAGGTCCCCTAGAAGGGGTGTGTCTCTGTCTTGGGTCCAGAGGGAGTGACGCCTATTTCCGAAATGACAGACTCGATGGTGCCTTAGGTCATTCATTTCTCGCTTCTGAGTTAGTGTCTGACTGATTGACGATTCAGGTACAAGAATTGGTGACACAATGTGAAGAGGCACTTCTTTTCCCTTGGTTTTTCTTTGTTTATGTAAGTAAAAGAAAAAGTCAAAACCCGAGAATATAGTTCATGGATAGATTGACATAAGACACGAAGACCTCAAAAATGAATACATTTCTTTAAGTATATTCTATACATTTTCTACAGTATTGGAAGTTCGTTTGCTTGTGTTGAAATGTCTGTTTGATTAAAATATTATCTCCAATTTTACTTTCAACTAAATTGGAGGGACCAAGGACCTCCCTAACAGTGTTGTAGACCATCCCTCGTTTAGTTAACAAAAGGCTAATTTAGTAGGTAATGCTCGGATGTTCTGTCACGAACGGTGGACTTCTGTAAAAAGTCAACACATTACACAAAAGGGAAGACGCCTTACTTCGGTCTGTTGGTTTGTTACCCCTCAGGATCAAAAGGAAGGAACTCTTTAGTCAATGAAGTCTTACAGACCTTAAAAGTGGTTAATCTTATGGATCTACTCAGTCCTCGACAGAAGAAAACAGTATCTCACGTGTTTCTAGGTCAATTAATCACGGATCGTCTCCCTTCATTTCGAACCGGGACCTTCTGCAAAAAGGAAAAGGGTACACCTTATTTATTCTGTGAAAATTCCAGTCAAAGAAACGGTTTTTTGCTAAAGATTTCCAATGGAATTATAAGCATTCCTCCGAACAAAAATTGCAACATTAGTGACAATATTCTGAAAAAAGGTTCTGGGAGTTTACTTCCGACAATATTGACAGTCCGGGTAAGGGGTAATGTTATACCACTCTAAAACGGTTGAACTATCTACAGACGTCGTGGACGATTGTGAATAGTTTACGACACACGGTCCTGGTCACCAAACTGGATATGTCGGGGACGTGGAAGAGTTGTGGGGGTACTCCCTCCATGACAGTGATATAACTATAATACCCACCCTTTGCACTTCGACCCCTCTGATTCAGTGGCAGGTTTCCGTGTGTCTCGTTCGTCTCACCCCTAGACTCGAGCCCAGACTGGGGTTTCGGTCACGAAGACTGTTAAAGAAGTTTGACAAGAGTCTCTTTTTCAGCCAGGGGTTTGGAGATGACAAGGGGGCAGCCAGTCGTCATTTTTTCTTTCTTTCTTTTTAGGCGAACGTTCCTCTACGACCAAGTTAGGGACCAGCCCTTCTAGGGGACGTCTTCCTTTACCGTTATGGGGTGAGGTGAAAAGAACGGACCCTTTAGAGTACCTGTTCTCCTCGGACCACCCGATGTCAGGTACCCCAGCGTTCTCAGCCTGTACTAAATGCTGATTTGTTGTTTTGGATAGTGAGACACTGGGGAGAAGTTGCATGTTCTGCATTTCATAGGGTTGTCGGAAGTAGAAAACGCTAAAATTTTTGTCTGGTTTAAGATTCGAGAGGGATGGGGATGTTTTGTTGTTGCTCTACCCCTTCTTTTCCGTTCCCGACATAGTGACGCATCTTTCTCAGTCTGTTCCCGGGTCTCAGGTGTTCACTTTGGCTAGACTTGAAANTCTCCTCGGACCACCCGATGTCAGGTACCCCAGCGTTTTCTCAGCCTGTACTAAATGCTGATTTGTTGTTTTGGATAGTGAGACACTGGGGAGAAGTTGCATGTTCTGCATTTCATAGGGTTGTCGGAAGTGGAAAACGCTAAAATTTTTGTCTGGTTTAAGATTCGAGAGGGATGGGGATGTTTTGTTGTTGCTCTACCCCTTCTTTTCCGTTCCCGACATAGTGACGCATCTTTCTCAGTCTGTTCCCGGGTCTCAGGTGTTCACTTTGAAATTTTTCGTGTGCCTGGATTTATAAAGTCTTGCGTTTGTGGTGTTTGGGTTCTTTAGCGTTGACTTCAGTCGTCTTTCGCCGACTGCCTTTGACCGGGTCCCGACCACGCTTTCTTCGACAATGCGAGCCCCAAGACGCGAGGAGATAGTGTCGGTGTCTCTGTCTTCGTCCTTGGGTGTTCAAGCGTCCGTTTTGGTTTCGACTGAGGTGTGGACACGACTGAAGTCTGAGCGACGGCGCCCCTTTCTAAGCGTCGCACCAAGGGTGCGGTGGAGCAATTCAATGGCATGTCCCCTGGTGTCTCCGACTTTGCGGGCGTCGTTTTTCTCCTTCCCCAGATCGAAGACCGCCGTCGGAAAGAGTACCGGCGATGGTGCCGAAACCCCCTTCGGCGCGCACCTGAGCACCGGCCCCCCGGGGCGGCGGGATTAGCGGCGGGCGTGGGTGCAGACATGGGCCAGGGCTGCGCGATAGACGGGGGCGCGGCCGGACGGAGGGCGTGAATAGACGCGCGCGGGCGGCCGGAGTGGACGGGTTGAGGGCCGGGCCCCAGTCCCACATCCGCAGAACTTTCCCGAGCCACGCGTGTCGCCACGCCTAGAGGCAGTCGTCGGGCGCCCGGACCCAGACCCCGCCGCCGGCCGCGCCGCGCGGGTCTGGGGCCGGTCGGGCTGGGCTCGGCCTCCGCCGCCGGCCCCTTCTCGGCGGCGACGGGCCGAAGAGCTCTCCTTAGTACCGCGAGCCCGCACGAAAAGAACGGACGGTGGGCCGAGCGAGCCTCGAGGGCCGCCCATTGCCGGGGCGGAGGTCGACGGGGCTCGGCCGCGCTCCTACGGTGGGCGAGACGGGCCTCGACGCGTGTCTGACGCCGGCCGACGGAGGTCCGGCGGACCGGGGCGGGGTGCAGGCCGGGGCGGAGAGGGGACGGGGGGCCCCTCGAGGGAACCCAAGGACTCCCGGCGCACGGAGCGCGCGCGGGAGACGTCGACTCCCCCTCTTCCACGTCGGACCGCCCCCCGGGCCGCCGTCCGGGGTTGTTAGACGTCCGCTGAGTGTCGTGGTGGGAAGACTGACCTCCTGGGCGACGCAGTCGGTCAATGCGTGGACGATTCGTAGACTCACAACGTTTAGACTCGGGATGTAATTACTTTTACGCATCCTCGATGGTCGGTCTCGAAGTGCTAGGGAAGGGAACCCGCCCAGTCCTCTCCACTACTAGTCCCGGCTAGTCCCGACGACATGTCGTGCACCTTCAACGGACCCCGTAGACCATGTAAGGGTGTGACTCTCCTCCTGTACTTCCGTTCTCTACCTATTTATAAAAATTTGGGCGTATGGTCGGGATGTCAGAAGAGATATAAATTGAAAGTTCCACGAGAGTAGGCCAGAACTCCAAAATTAATGTAGGCATACGAGTGCTGATGTTTTAAAAATAGAGATCAAAGGTTGGTAAGAGACTTGAAGTGTGAGTATATAACTTCATATGTGAACCGTAGTGGTCAACCTATTGTTTAATCGTAAAGTTTAAATTGCTCGTCTTCAGTAGAGGAGTAGTAGGAAGTATTTACGTCAGGGTGGTTCAAAGGGGTGGAGTCATTTACGGTAAAGGTAGGAAAGTCACCAAGTTCGGTTTTTGGAACCCCAGTTGTAACTGAGGAGAGAAAGAGAGTATGGGGAGTGGGTAAAACATTCTTTAGGAGAACCGAAATGGAAGTTTTGTATAGGTTTTAGACTAGTGAGGAGAGGTAAAGGGGTACTGGTGTTGATGGTAAGAGAGACCAGACCTAATAACACTATCGAGGGATTGATCCGATAGACGATGGTAGGGAGAAGGAGGAGTTAAGGTATAGTGAATAAAAACTCCGGTGGTCTCACTAGAAAATTTTTTAGATTTAATCTAGTACAGTAAGGAGTCTCAAAACGAAGACCGTTACTACTCAATCAGATACACACTAGTTATGAGAGTGACTCTTTCAACCGTTTAAAAAAGTTTAGTCTATCAGGAGATGAACTTTGTAGTCTCTCAAAGTTTTCGTCGTTCTTGAACTTGGTGGCTCTAGGTCTGTTCTTCCCGTCGGGTCTTACCGTGGGGTCTTACCGTGGGGAAAGGGCACTTCGTAAACCATTAAGGTTTCGTTACTGACTTTCCCACTCTTTTATTCGTCCCGAAAATCCACAGAGTAGTCCGACCTCTCTGTTTCTTAACCTCAAATCCCTAGACGATTCTTCTTCCTCGACCATCTGTGAGATCTGAACCTCAACTGTGGGGTTTCACGATGTAGAATCCTCATGACCATTTCCCTTTATCTGTTCGAGAGAGTTCCTGACTTCTTGTCGAAGTTTTGCGTTATCTTTTAGGGGAGACCTCCTTTTGTGGTAGTAGGTTCCAGTTGTAATAGAGATGTTATAAAGTATGTGTTACAGCCCGTGAATTAAATTTTCCCCCCGTGTGTTCTTCTTAATAGAATCTTTGACTCTCTTTTTCTATCTTTTATCTTTTTCATTATTTGTCCTTCTTCTACGTCTATTACTTAAAATTTCTGTATAAAATTTATTAACACAAATTATAGAAGTTCTTTAATTTAATATTCTATCCCTTAAAGTCGTGTCTTGACTCTTTAGGTTTCTTATTTTACCCGAAAAATCTTGACCCCCTTTTTGGGTGTTTGATTTTGATACTGACTTATCTACCCAAATTATTGTCTAAGATACTTCGAATTCTTTCTCAATCACTTGGACTAATCCCTAGAATTATCTATTTTTTTTAACGTTTTACTTTGCGTTCTCTATTCTCCTTTATTACAAGTCTTTTCTCTGATTTCGTGTATTCCATGATACACAATTTTACAAGATTGTATGTATATTGACTTCATAGTCTGTCTCTCCCTTCTCTTTTTTCTTCGTTATAAAATTTTATATCGCCGGTCCTTAAGAAGTTTGAATTACTTTCTGTTGTTGAGTATCTTAGTTCTTTGAAATATTTATAATTCGTCCCAAAGTTCTTTTCTTTTAGTATGGATTCGTCTAGTATCAGTTGATGATTCTTAACTTCTGTTTTTAGAACTTTTTTATCTCTTTCCTCTATATATAATATATAATATCTTTCCTCTATATATAATATATATATATTATATATATATATCCTCTATATATAATAGACGTTTTCTCGTTGTCTTCTAGTTCTCGAATAAGAGTTTGTTACCTCTTATTGATAGAAGTCTATAGAAGTTTTACGATTTTCTTTAATCGCCGGTTAGATCTAATATATGATAGGCCATTTTTACAAGAGGTTTTAACTTTCATTTTATGTCGGTAAGAATATTGTTTGTGATTCTAGTAGTCGACTGAATGTAATTTCCTTTAGACTTTTTCTCAAGAAATGCATCGATCTTTTCATTAGGGTCTATTTTAACACTCTTACAGACTTCCCTACGTCTTCTTATTTCCCTAATTATACACCGATCTATATTTCTTTATCCTTGACATATATTATTATTTTTACTACGGAAGACTTAAATTTATAAATATCTATATCTTAATTTTATATATGCTATTATCGTGTTTTCTTCTCTCCCTCATTTATCGTGTTTTTTTCTCTACCTTACTTTTATGCGATTTCAAGATCGTGACTCACCCTTAAGCATTTTCATGGACCGAAATTATTTAGTTCTTAATTATAATATTAGAGATCTAATCGTTACTTTTATTATCTTTTTCTTACTTATTGTTTAAGTACCGCTCCTCCCTTACCCTATTATTTTTTTGAGTTTTCTTCATTCTTGTCTTTCGTTTCCCAGTATTTCATTCTTATCTGTTCATCTTTTGTGTATCATTCTACTATACAAATTCGTTTGACTTCAACAAAAAAAATTTTGACGTCAATGACGTTTGAACTTACCTTAAACTATATGGGATCTAATTTTCCGTTTCCAACATCTGTCCTATATCAACAAACATGAAGTTATTCTGTGGAATTTATCTTTCAATGTCTTTCCGACTTTAATTTTCCTATCGTTCTAAATACGGTATATTTATCATCGATTGTCTTTTTGACCACATCAATACGTATATAATCTGTTTCATCTAAAAATTCCGTTCTCCGTAATGATCTCTATTTCCCGTTGTAAAGAATTACTGTTTTCCTAGTTAGACATTCATTCAATATTTTTAAGATTTAAACATACCAGAATTTTTATATCGTAACTTTATATGTTTCGTTTTACTGTCTTGATTTTCCTCTTTATTTATATTAGTTTTGGACTCTAAAAATTGTGAGGAGATACACTAACCTGTTCGTGTATTTTTTTGTTTCTTTGTAAAAATCGTCAAACTTGTTGTGTTACTTGTTTGTTGTATTAGATACATTTATTTTGTGACGTCCGATATGTAGGAAAACCACGTTCTTATAAATAATACATGACCTAGTATTTCGTGTAAAGTTGTCAAAGCTTTTTGACTTCAAGATGTCTCATGATACAAGACACTAGTATCACCTTAATTCGTTCTTTGGTTTGTAATGGATAACTAAACCGCATGTTGATTCTGGTGTTGACTTTCGAGATATTTTAGTGTTTTCGAACCTTTAGAGTAAATACCACTATCTGTAGTCTTCTCCCCAACTAAAGTCCCACCTCCTCTAACTTTTCCTCGTTTTGCTCTAAAAGACCCCACTATTTTATCGGATCAAAATGAGACCGAACGTACCTATATACGTAATAAATTTAATGTGAAGTAAAAAATATTTTTGAAGACAAAATGTCTTTAAAAGTTTGGCTACCTTTTTGTACCGGAGTTTTTATAATTTGCTTCAATTAAATTCGTCACATACTTTTATATCTAGTATAGTCTCATCTAAAATAGGGTCCTGTTAAGTCCCACGAAGTGAGGGGCAAGTCTAATCACCTCCTTTCTTTAAGGTAGTTGAATTATTTATGACCTTTTATAAAACATTATAAGTTATGGGTAAGTACCAATTAAAAAATTTTTAACTTGTTGGACTTTATTTTTCCTTATAGGATTTGAATTACTCTGTACAGATTTTGAACGTCCTCGTAGTATTGACTTCAGTCCCCATGTCACTACTGTGGACGAGAACCCTGAGGATGAATTACAACGTCCTTCTGGTCTGACCAAGAACGACCTTTCCTTCTCGCTGTTACCAGGTTTCCTTGTCCATTGTAACAACTTATATCTATCAAGGTCCTGTAAAGATCTGATGGGTCTTCTTAGACCTTTTATACTTTTAATTTTTAATCTTTTTCCACTAATTTATTTTATTTTTATTTATGGTCGAAAGTATTTATTTTTGTTATATTTCTTACTCTTATTTCCCTTAAAAGATAGACGTTATCTTCCTTTTTATTTTGTACGTCTTTGTTGGGATTGTTTTTTCGTATTTTGTATGTAAAATGAAATATCGATATATCTTGTATTAATAAGATCCTGCCTACTTTCTTCTGTTTATCTTTATATATCGTACAAAAAGTTACTTCTCAAATCTAAGACATTAAGAAACAATTAGTTAGTTGTATAAATTGTTTTAAGATTATTTAGTGGTTTACTAAATAAAACCTTAAATAATTTTAATAGGATTTCAAATAGTACTTCTTAAAAGTTTACACTTATCGATCCTTTTAAAACCTTTTCTTCTAAACATTCTATTCTTACCAAGATTATCTGTGATTTTATATAATACTTTATTCTGTCGAGTCATATTATCTACGTATCAAAACTCAAAAAGATATATGTTTTTACTTTGTCCAGGTTTTAGAAGATTAAGTAATTAATTTAACCAATATTTTATTTAATGAATTTATATTTTCCTGATTTTAGACCTTTATTTAACATATATTACTAATTGACTAAAGATATCCTCTTTATTAAAGATTTCGGTACCTTTTTTTGAGTTTCCTTTGATAAACTGATAGATTTTTAAGTTTTAAGAACGTATATGAAATTTTATATATATGTTTATTTTTCCGTCTGTTTGACCCTTTTCAAAAGGACCGTTTTTACCTTGGGTTGATCAGTTAAATATAAAGAAACTAAAGATCGTTTAAACTTGTAAAGTATACTCAAATAATTTAAATAGGTGAATTTTGTTTTTAATGTGGGATCAACCTGACCCTTCTTCCGACTCGCGGCTTCTTAACTACGAAAACTTGACACCACAACCTCTTCTGAGAACTCTCAGGGAACCTGACGTTCCTCTAGGTTGGTCAGGTAAGACTTCCTCTAGTTGGGACCCTAAANTTACTACGATTTCGACTTTGAGGTTATGAAACCGGTGGAGTACGTTTCTCAACTGAGTAACCTTTTCTGAGACTACCACCCTCCCTAACCCCTGTCCTCCTCTTCCCCTGTTGTCTCCTACTCTACCGACCTACCGTAGTGGCTGAGCTACCTACGCTCAGACTCACTGGAGGCCCTCAACCACTACCTGTCCCTCCGGACCCCACGACGCTAAGTACCCGTTTCTCAGCCTGTGCTGACTCGTTGACTTGACTTGACTATATTTCTTGTATATTTGGTTATTCGTCATACCGTTGTGATACAATCTTTCTCCAGGTTCTTTTACTTTTCATTAAAAATTTCCCTATTTATGTCATTTGAGTATAATTTACAAGTTTAAACGATCTTTAGTTTCTTTATATTTAATTGTTAACCCCGAGTTAAAAACGGTCATTTAATCCTTTTTTACAATTGTATTAAGCTGTACCTTGTTGTCTGACCAAGGTTTATCCTTTTCCTCGTGCAGTTCCGACATATAACAGTGGGACGAATAAATTGAATATACGTCTTATGTAGTACTCTTTGCGACCCGACCTTCTTCGTGTTCGACCTTAGTTCTAACGACCCCCTTTATAGTCATTGGAGTCTATACTTCTACTGTGGTGGGAATACCGTCTTTCACTTCTCCTTGATTTCTCGGAGAACTACTTTCACTTTCTCCTCTCACTTTTTCGACCGAATTTCGAGTTTTAAGTCTTTTGTTTCTAGTACCGTAGACCAGGGTAGTGAAGTACCCTTTATCTACTCTTTGTCACCTTTGTCACAGTCTGAAATAAAAAACCCCGAGGTTTTAGTGACGTCTACCACTGACGTCGGTACTTTAATTTTCTACGAACAAGGAACCTTCTTTTCAATACTGGTTGGATCTGTCGTGTAAGTTTTCGTCTCTGTAAAGAAACGGTTGTTTCCAGGTAGATCAGTTCGTATACCAAAAAGGACACCAGTACATACCTACACTCTCGACCTGACACTTCTTTCGACTCACGGTTTCTTAACTACGAAAACTTGACACCACAACCTCTTCTGATAACTCTCAGGGAACCTGACGTTCCTCTAGGTTGGTCAGGTAGGGTTTCCTTTAGTCAGGACCCACAAGTAACCTTCCTGACTACGACTTCGACTTTGAGGTTATGGAACTGGTGGACTACGATTCTTGACTGAGGAAGCTTTTCTGGGACTACGACCCTTTATAACTTCCAACCTCCTCTTCCCCTTATGTCTCCTATTCTACCAACTACCGTAATGGCTGAACTACCCGGACTCAAATTCGTTCGAGGCCCACAACTACTATCTGTTCCTTCGGACTGCACGACGTCAGGTGCCCCAGCTTTTCTCAGTCTGTGCTGACTGACTTGACTTGACAAGTCGAGTCAAGTCAGCGAGTCAGCGCAGACTGAAACGCTGGGGTACTTAACGTCGTGCGGTCCGGAGGGAGGGACAGGTAGTGGTTGAGGGCCTCAAGTGAGTCTGTGTGCAGGTAACTGAGTCACTACGGTAGGTCGGTAGAGTAGGAGACAGCAGGGGAAAAGGAGGACGGGGGTTAGGGAGAGTCGTAGTCTCAGAAAAGGTTACTCAGTTGAGAACCGTATTCCACCGGTTTCATGACCTCAAAGTCGAAATCGTAGTAAGGAAGGTTTCTTTAGGGTCCTGACTAGAGGAAGTCTTACCTGACCAACCTAGAGGAACGTCAGGTTCCCTGAGAGTTCTCTGAAGAGGTTGTGGTGTCAAGTTTTCGTAGTTAAGAAGTCGTAAGTCGGAAGAAGTGTCAGGTTGAGAGTGTAGGTATGTACTGATGACCCTTTTCGGTATCGGAACTGATCTGATTATGACGTGATAACAGAACGTTCAGTCAAGTCAAGTCAGTAAGTCAGCACAGGTTGAGAAACGTTGTTGGGATACCTGACGGCGTGTGGTCCGAAGGGACAGATAGTAGTTTCGGACCTCGAACGAGTTTGAGTACAGGTAGTTCAACCACTACGGTAGGTCGGTAGAGTAGAAGACAACAGGGGAGGAGGAGGAACATTACTGTTAAGTAATTAATAAAGGATGTCCCTTTGTAAGTCTCACAACATATAAGTTAAGTTAGTGTAAATAAATGGTTATAAATACCTTCGGGTGAAATGTGTATGACGACGACGGTGATTCAACGAAGTCAGTACAGGTTGAGACACGTTGGGGTATCTGTCGTCGGGTGGTCCGAGGGGACAGGGACCCTAAGAGGTGCGTTCTTGTGACCTCACCCAACGGTAAAGGAAGAAGTTACGTACTTTCACTTTTCACTTTCACTTCAGTGAGTCAACATAGACTGAGAATCGTTGGGGTACCTGACGTCAGGTGGTACGAGGAGACAGGTACCCTAAAAGGTCCGTTCTCATGACCTCACCCCACGGTAACGGAAGAGACACGTGTATGACTCTATGTCTTTATTTACCAGAGACAGGAGAGATCCTTTTATCTTTTAATATGTGAATCTTACGTTTAATTATTTCGACAGAACGTTACTGTCGATATTTTTTTCTTACTAAGTTTTAACAAAGATAACATATCATATATAAAAATTTCACGTAACTTTTGTCCACTACAATAATGTGAGTTTATCACTAAGAAAAATAGATAGTAACTCATTAAAAGAAAGTATAAGACATAAAAGGTTTACTGAAACCAACTAATATATAACTAAGATATGAATTCACTTTTTAAAATCCGAAACAAAAATTTTATTTATAAGGTATCAACTCGGTAGGTCCGTACTTTATACCAATAAAATTTGTCTCAAGTATGCATGGACCTACGAGGGACAGAAAGGTAGATGACTACCCCCTAATTCAGTGTAAGAGATAGAAGATGAAGTTTAATCCCAAACAACATACAGATTTGAAACCAATAAAAATTTTATGGTATCGTGACAGACCCCTTAATGTACATCCAATATATCTAGATTCGAGAAACTCCTACGTCTACGGAAACTCTAGTCGTAAAGTTTATTCATTGGAAACTGTGGAGGATAGTTTCTTTCTAACTGAACATGAAGAGTATACCCACGGTTTTAATATATCGTAAATCCAGTTTACATACTGGTAAAAAGTTATAAATCGAATCCTTCTTAGTGGAGTATCCTAGTAGAGAAGAGAGAAAAGGAACCGGTAAATCGGAAAGATTTATTTCAGATGTAAACTCTCTTAGTGTCAACAATATATTTAATATACTCTATTCTTAATATATTTAATATACTTTCACTTTCACTTCAATGAGTCAGCACAGGCTGAGAAACGCTGGGGTACCTGACATCGGATGGTCCGAGGAGGTAGGTACCCTAAAAGGTCCGTTCTTATGACCTCACCCAACGGTAAAGGAAGAGGTCTATATTTAATATATTCTATTGTATATTTAATATTCTATTTAATATATTCTATTGAAACCTCTCGTCTATTTGAGTGTGTGTAAACTCCTAGACTCTCTAAACTTTCGAGTACCTAGACTCTCTTGTCTTTACTTCGTGTTACAGTGTTACAGTAAGTTGTCGACAAACCAGTTACAACACCTTAGATTACTTTAGTAGTCGATCGTTTTAAGGTCGACTCGATCAAGTTCAAGACTTTCTACTACGTCAATTTCACGACGTACGTTATACGGTCGTTTAAACCTTTTGAGTCGTCAAAAGAACAGGTGTCTTGTCCTTTTCCAGTCAAAAGTAAAGTTAGGGTTTCTTTCCGTTACGGTTTCTTATGAGTTTGATAACGTGTTTAACGTGAGTAGAATGTGTGATCGTTTCATTACGAGTTTTAAGAGGTTGGTCCGAAGTCGTTATGCACTTAACTCTTTAAGGTCTACAAGTTCGACCTAAATCTTTTCCGTCCCCTTGGTTTGACGGTTGTAGGTGACCTAGTATCTTTTTCGTTCTCAAGATCTTTTTGTAGATGAAGACGAAATAACCGATACTGTTTCGGAAATTGACACATCTAGTGTTGTTTGACACCTCTTAAGAAGTTCTCTACCCTTATGGTCTGGTAGAATGAACGGAGGACTCTTTAGACATACGTCCAGTTCTTCCTTGTCAATCTTGACCTGTACCTTATTGGTTTAACCCTTTCCTCATATAACAATTCATATATGTCAGTTCCGACATATAACATTGGGACGAAAAAATTGAATATACGTCTCATGTAGTACGTTTTACGGTCCGACTTACTTCGTCTTCAACGTTAGTTCTAACGTCCCTCTTTATCGCTATTGGAGTCTATACGTCTATTGTAGTGGGATACCGTCTTTCGGTTCTCCGTGCCTTCTCACAGAACTACTTCCACTTTCTCCTCTCACTTTTTCGACTGAATTTTGAGTCGTAAGTTTATTGCTTCTAGTACCGTAGGCCGGGGTAGTGAAGTACCGTTTATCTCCCCCTTTGTTACCTTTATCACTGTCTGAAATAAAAACCCCCCCGAGGTTTTAGTGACGTCTACCACTGACGTCGGTACTTTAATTTTCTACGAACAAGGAACCTTCTTTTCGATACTGGTTGGATCTATCGTATAATTTTTCGTCTCTGTAATGGAATGGTTGTTTCCAGGTAGATCAGTTTCGATACCCAAAAGGTCATCAGTACATCTAAACCTGATATTTCTTTCGACTCGAGGCTTCTTAAGTACGAAAACTTGACACCACGACCTCTTCTGAGAACTCTCAGGGAACCTGACGTTCCTATAGGTGGGTCAGGTAGGGTTTCCTTTAGTCAGGACTAGTCAGGACCTTCCTGACTACGACTTCGACTCTGAGGCTATGAAACTGGTAGACTACGATTCTTGACTGAGAAACCTTTTCTGGGACTACGACCCTTTCTAACTTCCGCCCTCCTCTTCCCCTTCTGCCTCCTACTCTATCAACCTACCGTAGTGGCTGAGCTACCTGGACTCAAACTCGTTCGAGACCCTCAACAACTACCTGTCCCTTCGGATTACACGACGTCAGGTACCCCAGTGTTTCTCCGTCTGTGTTGACTCACTGACTTGACTTGGCTTAACTTGTACGAAACTTGTGACCATTTCCCCGTTTAGTTAAGGGTCTACTTTTGAAAGATATACTGAAGACTCCACAAGTAACTAATTCTTTTAATTTGTGGATTCTTATACTTCTTCTTGTATACACATTGACTTAGTAAAACGACATATCGTCTTTAATTGTGTCACAGTTAGTTGATATAAAGTTATTTCATTTTATTTTAATTGGAGACTTTTTATTTTATCAACTGGTTAATTTTTCTTTCTTTTAATTTGTAGAATTATGTACATCTATTCGATTACTTTTCGTTTTCTTTATACAAGTACTTGACTTACTTTAACAGACATTAAGATACAAAATATCGTATTTGAGATTTTCCTTGTACAGTCTAGTTCTGTCGTCTACATCCAGGTGAAGTCTAACCAACTTTTACATTATATTGACCATAAAATGACTGACATTAACTTAAAAACTTAAGTTAAGTTTTCAAAACTTAATAATAATAAGACGTTTTATGTATTATCTAACTACCTTTCGAAACTCGTTCTCCGTTGTCGTAGTAGTTTTCTTGGAGGTACAGAGTCCTTCTTAGTCGTCGTATCCTCGGATCTAGGACAGAGGATTGAAGAGGAAATTTATGAGTACTTCTTCTACGGATCTCCTTTATTGGTGTACTCGAGATCTTTTATTTTCGTTTTTTTTTTGGGTTAGTATATTACCTGAGGTCCTAATCAAAGATACTAAATGTCAAGACTCCAGACTCCTGTGTCTGATCTTTTGTTCTAATTAATCTAATTAATAATACGAATGTTTTATTAAAGACTACGAGAGGAAAACCCTTTACTTTCGGTTCCAGTCGGAAAATATCAGACGTTTCTGAGACCTTTGTATCTTCATTAACAACACTTTACCGGGTTGTATCCTTACGAAAGTAAGGATTTAAGACAAAGGATACGTCTATTCAAACAAATCGGTCTTTAATGTAAATAATTTAGGGATTCCATAAGATCCGTCACAAATTTTTTTAAATGGACATGAAAGAACTCCGGAGTTTTATGTAACAGAACTAGACATCTATTTTTGTATTAGGGTCATTTTTAGGATTACTTAATAGAACACCTATAGCTGTTTGATTGTATAAATTTCAAGTATACCTCTATGCTTTCTGACTCTTATCGATTATGTTATAACGTCCTTTCGTTGTTTCAGTCTCCTGACTGTGATGGACTCAAATTCTGAATTTGACAATTATATTTCACTGTTGTTAGTTCTATCACACCATAACCACTATAATCGTTATACCACCTCATCTGCCAAGGGTCGGGTGTAAAGGGTCCTAGATCCTCCCTCCGACACTTTGGAGTCACGTCGAGTTCTGATTCCTCCTGTTGGAACTCTTCCGTCCGACCACGTGCGACCGTCCGGACCACTGACACCAGGGTCGACACTTCGTCTTCGTCGGCCCAAGGAGACTCCTGAACCGAAATCGAAGTGAATAAGTGGGAAGTAAGTAAGTGAATAAATGGGAAGTAAGTAAGTGAATAAACAGGATAGAATTTATCAAGACTCAAGGACTGGATATAATAAAAGGAAAGTGGATTTCATAAAGTAAATTGCAAAGAAAGTACCGTCAGATGACCACTATTTAAGGGACAAAAGAGACTCTTAAAAAAAAGGAGGAAGTAAAAAAAGAAAAGGAAACTGGAGTCGGACACCGTACTCCCTAGAATTAAGGCGTCGCTCCCTGACTTAGGTGTGGAGGACGTAACCTTTCACCTCAGAATTGGTGACCTGGTGAGGGGAGAGTGAAAACTTCCTATTAAACGTTACATGTCTTAGGATCCAATCACCTAAAAAAAGGAGAGTTGTAAAGTCTGTAAAGTGAGGTGAGAGAATTAAAGACTCTTCAACCTGTATTAATGATAGAAACAAGGAGATATCCATTCCACAGGAGGGTGGGGAAGATCCGAAGAAAGTCCTAGAAAATAGAAACTAAAAGACATTAAAGTTTTACTATACGGTTTCGAAAAAAAAAAAAAAAAACGTAAAGGGGACGAAACCAAGAGACTTGGAGAACCTAGACACTAAACCTGACTCTACTTTAACCCCCTTTAAAAGTCAGTAGTGACAAAGTACTTACAGAAGACAACGAAAAGGGGAAGAGAAAGAGTATAAGGGTAATATATATGTAATGTAGAAAAACTCAACAGGGTTTCTAGAACCTATAACAAATCGTAAAAAACCGGAAACAAGAGAAACAAAAAGTCAAAAGTCCCAATGATGACTCTCTAGGAGTTAAAGTCTCTAAGAAAGGAGTCGGTACAGATCAGATTATTCGGGTATTTTTCCGTAAGGAGCAAAGACAATGTAACGCAAAATAGAAAGAGTCGTAAAGAAAGAGTAAGAATCCTTAAGATGAGAGAAGAGTGTAACGGGTAGACAAGAACACACAACAGATGAAATCGGTAATCTGGGAATCATATTATTAGTATCAAAAAAAAAATTAAGGGTAAGACCAGTAAAGTTGTGGGAACGATACAGACCGAGATTACGAACGACACAGAGAAGTTTATCACAACGACAACAAAAGGAAAACCATTCGGATCATCACAAAGAGAATCGTTGTCCTTTACTCCACGACACATCTTCCTTCGCGACATTTACCCGGAAGTCAGTGTACTACCACACCCCCTCCCCTTCGTAAGATGTCCGGGTCCTAGTCCAGAGTCAGAAAATAACTCGGAAACGGAGACCTGACACTTGAAGTGTTCACAGCGAGTCAAAAAGGGAGGGAGGACTTCACCCTCTCATAATGGTCTCACACGACCTCAAACCATAAAGGGAAAAGACTTCAGTCAAGCCGAGACCATTATGGGGTTGACCAATCCCAGACAAACCGATCAAAGGGGACATCCGACCTGAACAATTTTTCTTGTCACAAGACCGTACAAAGTTTTACCAACGAAAAGGGGGAGGGGGACGGTCTTCGAACTCCCATAAAAAGAGACCATTAATGACACCCTTGGACCAATTTGAGGACCTTCCTTCAGAGTGTTCTGCCACCCCTGGAGGGATACTGATTTAGGAGGACTTCAAAATTGAGAGTCTGAACAAGTGTAACTCAAAGGAGGAAGTCGTGACCGAGGACACCGTTAAACTCAGAAACGAGACTAGTTAGTGATTAGGGCTATAAACGGGCTGACAGAAAGGTTAGAACTCCGGTGTCGACCGAAGCACAGAAAGAGAGAGAGTACCTAGGTTCTTCACAACTTAAAAGTCGGACAGAAACAAAAAAGACTCAGTAGTCCTGCTTCACTACTGAATATTCGAGGAATGTACTCCTTGACCTTTGACTTCCAGAATAATTAAAAAGTGAGGGACATATTTAAGTCAGTAAATAAGTTCTTTTATAGGTCACTAATTAATTAATTACTTGATTTACTTAAGTAATGTAACTATAAATCGGTCTTGACAAAGTCCGAAACCACGATATTCCCATTCGTTTTGTTCAAAAGGACCTCGAAGGTAAGAATACATCCTTTCTTTCAACTCTCTTCATATTTGTCTCTATCTTTCAACTCTCTTCATACTTTTTTGTACTTGGTCCTTTTACTCTAACCCTCCCTAACCCCTGATACGAAGTCTTTACAACGCATATTTTCAGAGAGACTCTTCTACTGTCTACACCTCTCTGGATTACCTCTCTCTTTCTCATGGAACGTCTGTACTTCCTCTTCTCGTAAAGTTCGTCTCGTTTAGTACTGACGTTTCCGAGAGTCCACTTTTGCACAAACCCACACACCGACCCTCTCTCTCCATTCTCCATTCGTTCCATCGGTCTCCGTATAGTACATCCCTAAATATATGACCACTCTCTGGTAACCTCCCGAACGTGACCTCTCACTACACTAAATTGTGTACAAAATATTCCGAGTAAGACCGATGTCCCACCTCTTGTCTGACATCCCACGATTAGCCTGGGACTTTCCTCTGATACTGTTATTGTGTTTGCCCTTTAGTGACACCCGACCTGATTCCCTCCACCGTTGCCTTGACCACTTTTCCTTACCTTGACGACCACCTAATCTACTTCTCGAACTCTCTTCCTTCGAAAGACGGCAAAGAGACTCAGAACCCAGTCCATACACACATTAAGGTAGTTCTCTCCCTGATTATGAAAACGGTTCCTGGTCACAAGAACTACACCGAAGGTCAAACAATAGTGCCCAAAGTCAAATAGGGACACTCGAAGGAAAAGGAGGGGACGACGTCTAGACCGAAGAGAAGGACTAAGTCTGGTTGGTAACCGACATTTTCGAAAGTCTCTAAATAAATGGTCGAGGTTCTCGACACATTCCAGGTAGGGCTATTATTTCAGGAATAAGACATAGTGAGTCTCACTGATGAAAGGACTAATTTTGCAATTGACTATGTCAAACTAGACAAATAGTCGGGTGACTTATCTCTATAAGTACTTGGTCAACCTATATTTTACATTCTCTATAAAATCACTATAGGTACTAAACACCGATCAGAAAAAAATAATAGGATATTATTTATTGAAAATTTTGATAACAGAAGATTAACGTAACGTAACACAAGTTCCTTACATCCTCATACTGAAGAAACCGTAAGTAACTCAACAAACATCAGAAATCCTTGTCAGAAAGCATGAACCCTTCTTGTGTATAAAAGACCTATTTTCTAAAATACCCGTAGGTATGTTATCCATCCTATACCTAATAGGTATTTTAGGAATTCTTGAGAATTTTTACTTCTCTTGTTTTAACGTCCATTTATAACAACCCCTCATTCTGCCAGTAATGTATAAACATTTTATTTATTCGGTGGTTCCTCTGGGATGACAGTAATTGAATGTGTACGTACTATGTGTCTGAGTTTTATTTACTTCGAATGACTCAATGTTTAAGTTTCTTAAAACTAAATATTTAATAAAAATTTTACCTGGTTTTGTTTATTGTTATTAATTGTTTAGTTTAGTGTAAATACACACACAAAGATATGGTTCTTTTATTTGAGATGAAGAATGTTGTTTTTGTCTAAACTTACTGTAACCTATTCGTGAATGTGTACTTGAAAACCCCCGAGTCGTAAGAGTCCCATCTTCAAGTCTCAAGAATAGAGTTGGATTATCAAATTAGATGTTTTATTTTTAGTTGTCCCTAAAGGGACCACCAGGTCGCCGATTCTGAGGAGTGAGAGTTACGTCCCCCGGGTCCAAGTTGGGGACTAGTCTCTTGATCTAGGGTGCTCGACGTTGATTGTGGGTCGCGTTGGTTTATTTATAAAAATTTTGTAGTTGACTCGTTATAAACGAAAATAGTATGTTAATACTGTTTTGATGTAAACTATTTGTATACTTCTTATATCTAAGTGAATCAAATCTTCGTTATAGACAGTTTATAACACTCCACTATGTGTAAAAGGATGTTCCATTTACAAATTTCTTAATTTTTTTTTTTTTGTTGTCTGTTTCCGTGTCATAATAAGAAAAGAATGGACCGAAGAGTTTCAAATACTAAAAGACAGGAACTAAATATATAAGATATGAAAGAGTCAGACAGACTTGTAAATCTTCATTAATGAATTGTGGAAAATCTGACGTCATAGTAAAGTTCAAGAGGAACAAACAAGATAGACCGAGTGTAAAAAATATACAAAAACAACTACTCGAGTATATTTATACGACTAAAGAGAAGAACGAAGTCGTAATAGTAAGTAAACTTGATTTGTCACCGGTGGTCCGTATCACCTGAGTGAGCTTTCCAATTTGATTTGAAAGTCATGAACCAAAGTTCAATAGGGTCATTTCTTTCCTACGGATTACTAGAAACTCAATCAATAGACAACGGTAGTATTACTACATGTTGTTAGTATTTTATGGTGACAGTATATTAGTACAGAGTCGACCTCAAACCGACCCGCCGAAAGTGCTAGAACCGACTCAAACGGGTTTATGAACCCCTAACTGACCGACAACCAACAGATCGGACCAGAGTCGACACGAGGGACACAGAGAGTAGGAGGAGAATATGGTCCGTATGTGAGAAGTCCTGTCCTCTCGTTGTTCTCTCTTTTTCTCTCCAGTTCGAGTTAAAAGGTTTACGA
This sequence comes from Capra ibex, assembly GCA_006410555.1. NCBI lineage: Eukaryota > Metazoa > Chordata > Mammalia > Artiodactyla > Bovidae > Capra > Capra ibex. Next base: position 34,575,098 of record SJYO01052474.1, on the reverse strand, counting down.
AATATTCGGAGACGAACGTCATTCGACCGGTTTTGTCCACCCAATCTCAAATCTTACGAACCGAGGACATCCTCCACTATCGTGTCAATATCTACATCATTCAAGTCAAGTAAAGTCAGCGAGTCAGCACAGGTCGAGAAACGCTGGGGTACTTAACGTCGTGTGGTCCGGAGGGACAGGTAGTGGTTGAGGGTCTCAAGTGTCCCACACCGACATTCACTCCTTAACCCCGGTAAAATACTATAGATGATATTAGAATCTCTTCTCTATGAGGAATAACAAGACTTATTCGAACTTTCTTCTACCTGTTTATATTTTCAAACCCATTTTCAGTACTGGGTCGATTTAAAATAATGTGAATTTTTCATTAGCCGTCGTGTTATAACATTTAATTGATATGAATTTGTGTTTTTCTTTTATCTTTGATGTATTGATATTACCATTTTTCTTTTGACATTACATGTGAGAAACCTTATTTTACTTTTCTTTACGTTCAAGAACCTGTAAGACCCTCTACGGATTACTTTGTTCAAAACTGTAAGTCTCCAAGATCTGTGAATTTTTTTAAAGAAACATCGATACAAGAGGATCCAGAAGTTCTACTCTTCCTAAATTCCGACTAAATGAGTGAAGATCCAGGAAGAGACAAATGACAAAGTCATTTTTGTACAAAGGGAGAACCACTATTTAAACAGTGAAAGGGGTTAAAATATGTACGAGTTTAGAACAGAGTTAATATTTGTGTAGAAACAGACAGAAAAGAGAGATCGTCTTTTGTCGGTTACCGAGGACAAGTGAAAGGAATATCGTAAAACGAATAAATAATAATAATAATAAAATATTACTGTAATGTAGAATGTGTTCTCGACCTCACCACTCACCCTCTCCCCGACACGTATAATTTTTGTCCCCGACTTAAAGTTTCCCCTTCTTATCACAGTATCCGACCTGGTACCTGAGGGACTCCCGTTTCTGAGGACTCTTGTCCCGAGGCCCACATTTTTCATAAGTTTTTTACGAATTTCCTTACTTTCGTTACCCATGACCACCGACTGATGAATCTGAGTCTTCAGTCCGAGGAACAAGTTTATAACCGATATGTAAATGATCCTATTATTATACTTTTCGATCCTATCATATCCTAGGATATGATATCGATCCTATTATGTACTTTTTATGGTCAACCCAAAAAAAAATTCATCACTTTTTAAATAATACTAGGGTCAGTAGAAGTATTAGGAAACTAATTTGTTTATGATACTATAATTAAAAGAAAGTTTTTTTCACCTATAAACTACAAATAAATTAATAACCGGTGTAGAACGTCGAACGTCCTAGAATCAAGGGGTTGGTCCCTAACTTAGGTCCGGGAGTCGTCACTTTCAAGTCTCAGGATTGGTGACCTGGTGGTCCCTTAAAAGACATTATAATTAGTGACTAAATGATATAATTCGATAAAATAATATATGATATCTATTCCATGAGGATAAATTTATGACGTTTTCCTGGTAATTTTACAAAATTACAAATGAAGACACTTTTCGTTTGTGTTATTCATAAATCGACTTTCCCTGGTTATCTTAAATTAGTAAGTAAAAATACTTTTTTAAAATTTTATTGTTATTATTAACTTTATATCGACTATAATTTGATAAAATTTATCGTCTTTAAATATCCATTGTTAAAACAAAGAAGGTACTAATAGTAACGTTAATTTTTCGGAAACCATTTAACTACCACTTAGTGCACCAAGATTTATACGATCGGAAATAAATAATAATGATAATGACAACCCTGACTACTGTCGTTACACTGTCCATCCGCCTACTAATCTAACTTAACACAGGAGGTTTCCTCGACTGACCCCAGGATTGAAGACCATGGAGTCTTACACTGGAATAAACCTCAATCCCAGAAATATTTTCATTAGTTCAAATTTTTTACTCTGGTGTCCCACCCAACATTCGGTTATACCGCCGACAGGAATATATTTTCCCTTTAATTTTGTGTCTGTGTGTGTCTGTGTGTCTTCCCCTCTTGTAGTGGGTTCCTACTTCCGTCTCTAGAGGTCCGGTTCCTTGTGTTTCTAACGGTCGTTTGGTGACCTTAGACCTTCTCTCCCCACCCTGTCTTAGAGAGAGTCGGAGTCTTCCTTGGTGGGGTAGTAGTGGAACGAGAACCTGAAGATTGGGACAAATTCGGTGAGCTAACATTAGGAAACAATATCGTCGGGGTCGTTTGAGTATACCGTCCACTTATGAGTAACCGACACCTAAGGACTGTAGGTGATACCATCTAAAACCAAGACAAAGAAGAAAAAAGGACCGTTTAAAGACTTCTCAATACAATCGAAGTCCTCGTGTCCTGGGGTTCCCTATAAAACGCTGTCCCGTATTGAAAACAAGGGTTCTATCTCGAATCACCGAACTCGTCTAGTGGAGAGGACCAGAGGATAAGGACAAAGGTTCTATTTGATCTGTCTCTTTTCATAGATTCACAGACAAGAGTCGATATTTGCACTAAGGACGACGGCGACGACGACGACGATGACGATTCAGCGAAGTCAGCACAGACTGAGACACGCTGGGGTATCTGTCGTCGGGTGGTCCGAAGGGGCAGGGACCCTAAGAGGTCCGTTCTTGTGACCTCACCCAACGGTAAAGGAAGAGGTTATATACTTTTACTTTTCACTTTCACTTCTGTCAGTCAGTACAGGCTGAGAATCGCTAGGGTACCTGACGTCGGGTGGTCCGAGGAGGCAGGCACCCTAAAAGGTCCGTTCTCATGACCTCACCCTACGGTAACAGAAGAGGTTTTGCACTAAGGATGGAGTGACTATTTCCACTAGGATTGAAAGACATTGAGGTAAATAAGACAATCTCTTCTCAGGAGATGTAAATTTGGTGTAGAACTCATGTTCGAAACACACAGTTCAAAAAAAAAAAATTATCATATATTAATCACTTAATAGTCGTGTAACATTTCCATACCAGTATCTTTAGTCATCTAGACTTTAAATTAGAACTAAAGTCTTATTACTATTCTAACTTTGTGTTTTATTATAGTAGATGGGGAGAAACAGTCACTACCAGATCCGATTAAAAAAAAGAATTCTCTTTTTAATGAAAGTCTAACTTACTCAGATTGTATTTGGGTCGTACCCATATTTTTGTTATACTCTAGAGAGTCCAAAAAGGAATTAAGATGGGTATGAAAAAAGACTCTTATTTTATATAAAAGGAGTTTCTTATTTAGTTGACGACCGGTGGGTCACTCTCAGTGTACCAAAAGAAAATCTTTAGACCTTCCTCTATTCTCTTGTAGTGACTCCGTAACCCTCAGTACCATATACGGTGGTCGGTGTTGTAGAAACAGACATCGATTCGAAGCAGGACCCCAGCGTAGTCCATAGTCCGAGACCGGACTTCGAAACCATCTTCGTAGAGTTGTCCATCCCTTAGTTATTCGGTCCCCTACGGACCAAGTTGTCTTTCCAGTGCGGAATTAAAGTGTGAAACACACGGTAAGATTTACCGGATGTAGTCCTTAAACAATGTTTTGGACAGGGAAATAAGTGCCGAACACTCGTGTAATAATACGGAAAAACTATTTATTAAAAGGGTCCCCTCATGAATGGTATCGTCGACCATCAGAAGACACAACAAAATAACGGATATGAGTCACTCTCGTCTCCGTACTATGTTTAAAAACACGTACTGGGATCGGAAGACAAACGTTATTCCTCGTGTGTGTTACGGTATGGTTTCACAAATAACTGTAAGGAACTTCCACCATCCTACCTTCTCTTTCGAACCGGACTCATAATGCACTGTAAAGAGAACAGCTGCCTTCGTTTTAGTCGGGTTCTTGTTCCTGAAGAGGACGATAACAGATCTTGTTTCTGAACTTGTTTTAGTAATATCTGTAAAGAAATCCATTTAACCTTCGACGTTCTTCATCCGATTACCTTGTTATAAATGAGATTTATGATGGAGATCCGTGGAAAAAAAATAAAAAGATGATCTTGTTTCCCTGATGTACAGTGATTGTCCTTTTATTGTGCAAGAGAAAACCTGGAATACTACCAACCTTGTAGGTAGGGTCTGAAACTACTATATCATAACGTCATCAAAATTCTTACTTGTGACTTCATGTATTATCATTATTATTATTATTTCGTGGTGTAAACAATACATTTCCAGATTGATAAAAGTAAACTTTCACAAAATGGAACTGACCCTTTTGTAAACACCGTTGCCTCTTTAAAAGACTTGGGTTTAAACCCTGTGCACCAAACTGTGCACCTGACTACCACGGTGTCTAGATTGTAATCTTGACAAGACCTTCCAGGTCGAACGCCCGACCAGTATGTTTGCGTGAATGACCATTTACTGTATACTAGTACACAATCTTCTCTTTTTCTATCTCTCAGACATACAAATTTCGGACGGCTGTTTGGCATATGGAGAAAAAGAATTAAAAGAGAAACTTACTGTCAACACTACCATCATTTTTTAAAAGTGTTGGTGCCAGTTGAATGTCTGTATCCTCAATGTTTCTTTAGTCATCGAAATATCGTGAAGAGAACTTAGACGTCTCAGGTAAAGATAAAAATCTAATAGTAAAAGTATATTATCTTATTTTACCTTGTATGTGTTTTAATAATATTATGAAGTATAATAAAAACTTCGTAAAAAGTTTAACTGTGTATTCACAAGAGAGTAAACGAAAAAAAACAGGGGGTTAATTTCCATTATATGAGAATGATTTTTATCGAAATTTTCTAGAACAAAATCCCTTTCGCACCAAATTTTCAATTAAAATATTACACGGAGGTACCTCTTTTGTTTATGAAATTTTTATTCAATATGTACCATTGTTTACTCACTCTAGATAGAACGAGTAATACTTAATATACTAAACCCCACCAAACGTGGAGGTATACCATTGTAATTCTCGTATTAACTCAGTATATCGACAAAACAAATGTACATTAATGTATATATATTACAATATGTATATAATTCATTGTTTTGTATTAGACCTTGTTTCCCTTTATTTCTAGAAAGTTATTGTTGATAGACAGCAGAAACAGAAGTAAGGAGTCCCTCAGACACGTTCCGACATTCCCTTTGACCCTGGGATAATTCGTGTGAAGTGTAAAAAGTCCCTGAGACTGTGGTCACAAAGAAAGACCTTAAAGTGTGAGAATACTTTATGACAAGGACATTACGAAGACCCTATATAGACTTGGTACCGTAACCCATCCCGTCATCCTTATTCCTCTATAATCAACTTTTGGTAAGTACAGATTCAAAAGATACATATGTATAGAAGATCCTATGGAACAAGGAAGACATAACCCCTCTTATGTGAAGTCAATTAGATAATTGTCGAATTAATCTATAAACACAATTAACACTTCTAAGGACCCTTGTCCGAGGTAAAACCTTGTCGAAAGAGAGAACGGTTTCGGATTGTATACTCAGGATTTTTTTTCTTGACTTACGAACTTAATTGTCATAAATGTATATAGATTGTGGTTCAAGATTTTTACTTTCTACGAGGGAAATGATTTCTACGAGAAGATATATCCTACCACTTTATTAAACGTTGTAGGAATACAGGACTAAAGTATTTATTATCGAGATGACCTTAGGTACTGAAAGGTCTACGACTCTGTACAGGACTTACTATGTCTAGGGAGTCTAAGACGTAATACCTTGAATGTGTAAGGTAGTAGGATACAGTCATTTATAAGAAACATCTGTTGTTGTCTTCCGGTCTAAAGACATTGTATGTATAAGGAACTACCTGGTGTCCATGTGTCGTCGTTCCTCACGACCCGTAAGCTTAAGGATGATTTCCTTACAAAGGAATACCTCCCGTCCCTTGTGTTGACTACGTAACAGACCTGTGTTTGGTTGTACTTATGTTCTGTACCAAGGTCTACTTTAATTGAACGGGTGCAAAGAGTGTAAAAGGGAAACAAATTATATATAACTTCCTGTTGTTACATTGTAAAGTTGTAAAGAAAAGGGTCACTTCGTTTTGTGAAAGTAAATGTTGTATAAATTCTGCTGTACCTATTGTTGTAATCTTTTTATCGTTTACTGGTAGTACAAACCCAAAGAAGGTTTACATTAGTTCTCCAGTCCGACAGAGACCTCGGACGTTGATAATGAGACTTTGTGATGTAAATGACTCTGTAGAGAAACGACTTACGATTTTCTTTGACCTAGGGAGAAACTGTCGTTAACCACACGGAAACCCCCCCCCACCAATCCAGAGACGAGGTCCTCCTAACGATACCTCCTTCCTCTACATAATAAAACGGGAACTAGGGATTGTTCGTGGTAGCGAGAGACGTCGAAGACTAAATCGTACCAGGGACACCTGTTAGACTACACTTCCTTAAACTTGTGGTACCACTTCTTTTTGGCTTTTCATTTGTACTTTTTATTTTTACGATAGTTTCAACTTTGTTTTCAAACAAACGGTTTGTTCATTAATGAACCGAACGTGCCTTCAGTACTCTAATAGTCCTGTAAAAAAAGGGGGAGACCCTTTCTCTGGACACTAGTTTGTTTCGCTTTATTTTGTCAAGTCTGGGGTTCGTAAGTCTCGTTGACTCGTACAGGAAGACTTAGTAGGACTACAGGAAAAGGGGAAAGAGGGTAAACGAAGTCGTAAAGATGTGTTGTAGTACCCCCGTCTTCGGAGCAACAAATACGATGTATTACGTTAGAGGAAGAACCTGCGCACGTGTTCAAACACGAAGAACCCACCACCCACAAGTGTCCCCCACACAGGGGTGGGGGTCTGAAGAGACTTGAGTTCAGCTTGGTATTAGGGGTGTTGGTGACCCTACGGGACGTAACGTAGTCGTCCTCCACAAAAAGAACGACAATAATAACCAACCTTTCACACTATAAACGTGGTATACAGATCCGATCAAGGTCGACTACCCCGGCTACGGTGTATGTTTAGTACTCAACTTATATAGTTTTAAAGCCAAATCGGTGACGACAAAAACCTACCTAACCTACGGGTCCCTTTTCATCTTACCCTTCTTTTCTTTCTCAACTAGTCGAGGATAAGACTTCAACCAACAATCTTTAATATTTTTGTTTACCACCAAGACGAGTCTTCTGTACCCACATCTTTTCGAACCTTACGAATTACGAGTTTAAAGGGGAATTTAGTATCTTTACCTTCATTTGTAAATAATGGTAAACCAGTTCACATCGTATTGAACGTAAGTATAAAGTAACAATCATTACCTCCATACGCCTCTATATGTGTCTGGAACTCTGTCGACAAAAAAATTTATAACGTATGTCCGATCGTCAAGTAACTTTCATCTCCTCTATTCGGACTTCCAATCTAGAATCTTCTTCCGTTAAGAAGTACGTGTCGAGCAGTTAGGACTAAACCAAACTTTTACTTTTAGTGTCTTATGGTTTTAGTTTCCTCTCAACTAAGTCCCTTTCCCTTTCCTACTACAGTGACCGGTCCTTTTACAGTCCCTTCAACGGTCAAAGAGTAAGTTCAGGTTTCCACGACCAAAGAAGATGACGGCAATTGTCGAAAAGTATGTTGTACCTCATGCTCCCTATTCCACCTTCTAGGTTAGCTAACTTCGTGCACACACGGGACTTACCCCCTCTTTTCCGACCAGTTTCACAAACAAAGTCACTATGTTGACCGAACCGATCAAGACACTAGTCAGACTTAGACACTTAGTTTTTCGCTTAGTTTCCCCCCACCTTGACACAAAATCGGGGTGGTACGTGTGTGACGTTTCTTGGTGTCGGAAGGTCTACACTTGTCTTGTCAATCTTATGGATCTTGACCCCCTCAGACGTAAACCTTCGTTTGGTGTGATATGATCGTGACATGATCGTTTGGTCACTGTAAGATGTTAATTCTCTACTTCGACCTACACCAGCCACTTCCTCCGTCTTTTGTATTAATCATAGTCTCAGTATAAGGGTTCAGAGGGAAGGGTTGAAACTAAAGACCCGAAGACATTTGGGACACATAACTAAATCTCCACGGTTACCTGTGGGACCTTGAGACTCTAGGTTACGAGGTAGTTCCGTCCACACAGGACCTCTACCAGACTGAGGAAATGTCAAGTATCACCCCGAACACATTGGACCTCGTTTCTACGATGTAAAGGTTCTTGTCGACGTAAACACCCTATTAGGAAGGACCCCCGGTCGTCGTAGGGTCACGGTGGACGGGACCGAAGACGAATAAAGCAGTACAAGAAGTAGGATATCCGGGTAAAGACACCCGGTCACAGACCGGATCTACTTCTTACCGAAGGAGACGGTACACGGTTACACACCTGGTCCTGATGTGGGACGATTGGTTGAATTAACCAACACCACCACCACGAAATCAGAGATTCAGTCTAGACTAAGAACACTGAGTACCTGACATCGGGAGACGGGTCCGCGGTAACAGGTACCCTAAAGGATCCGTTCTTATGACCTCACCCATCGGTAAGGGAAGAGGTCCCCTAGAAGGGTTGGGTCCCGAACTTGGAGCCAGAGGTTGTAATATCCGTCTAAGAAATGGTTGACTCGGTGGTCCCTTCGGGTTGACTCAATTCTCCCTGTCTTTTTACGGTTCACATGAAAACCTTGACCGACTTAAGGTTTCCAGTCCCCGTCCTATGTACGTCTGACGTAGAAGAACCAAAAGAAATAGACCAGTAAAAGTGATAGTGAGTACTCACCTTTATTATGTCTTTTTTTTAGTAGATAAATGTTTTGTCAAACCTAGTCTGACTAAGATATCTTCAATTAAAGACCTTTATTTGCCTTTGAAATCGTTTACCGTGACGAAGTTCTGGATCACACTTGTTCTCGACGAGAATGACGTAAGTAGATATCGGAACCAATCGAGAATTTATAACTATGTAGAATCAGTCATTAGATCTTACTTATTTGTAATAGTTTAGTGCTAACCTAAGACGCAAGGATTCAGGAGCAAGGGGAGGTACAGCAGACTGTCGTGGTTCCTGGACTCATGTACTCATGTAGTAAGGGACCCGTGACCCTTGCACGAGAGTCCACTCCACCCCGTACCGCTGTCGTGTCTTGGTCTGAAACCTTCCGGAGATAAGACTAGCGTCAGGTCAGTGACTGATCAAAATGTTGGAACCCTTTCAGTCACTCAGAAACACCCGGAGTCAAAGGAGTGAACATTTTACCCCATTATTATGTACGAAACACGTGTAGTCTCCCAACCACACTCTTATCTCATGGGTGTTCACGGAAAGCATTTGGTACTTAGTAGTAAATTCGTAGTCTCAAAGAATTATTACGTTTGTGTCAACGTTAGTACTAAAATCCTTGACACAGGGGGAACACTCCTGAAGTCTGAGAACCGAAAAAGGTGGACGGACGACCGTTTACTTGACAGGAGTAGAGCATAAACACGTCAACTGTAAAACCTTGAGGTGACCTAGACTAGTCAACACGACCCAGTTTGACGTGAGACAGTCATAATAAGACCCCAAGGTCGTAAAACTCTAGTACGACCTAAACCTAACTTTAGGTAGTGTCATAATAGACACTATGAAGATTAGGTACAGTAGATGTGTTAAGTAGAGGGACAGAGGAGTTACATAAGATTCAAAAACTAGTTTTACACTTGGTTCTATCCCGGCTTCAGTCAGAACGAAGAGACGTCATCTCTGGTGAAATTCCAACCAAATCTCATTTATAATATTGTTTTTCCCCGTCGTAGTTTTGAGTGACATCGACCGACATATCGGTCAACACTCCAGTCAATGAATTCAACACAGAAAAAAAAAAAAAAAAGGAAAAGACCGGTGTGGTGGACCGAAAGCCCTGGAATCAAGGGACTGGTCCCTAGCTTGAGTACAGGGGACGTCACTTTCACACCTCAGAATTGGTGATCCGACGGTCCCCTCAGGAACACAGAGGAAAAGTACAGCAGAAGAGGGTGAAGGGTTGACGTCGAAGTCAGTGGTCCGTCCAAGAGTGAGATAGTGACGACTTAGATGAGAGAAGGTTTAAACAGTTATTGGAGAACTAAGGGAGTAGGTCTCCACGTAAGAGATACGGGTGGAGGGGATCGAACAACTTTGTCAACTGTCGAGAAGGATACTTGTAGAGAGAGGGAAGTGAAGACCTGTTAAAGAGTCACCGACAGTCAAAGAGGGACCCTGAGGGTTACCGAGGGAGTACGGAGGAAACATCGGTCAGTCGGATCTCTCGTCCCGAAGTCCGTGGTGACTATGAACTTCGAACTACTAAAAAGTGGTCCTCCCCGACAGGGCACAGAACATCCACAAGTCGTCGTAGGAACCGGAGAGGGACTATCTCCGTTCCTCTTGGGGATGGGTTGTTGGTTTTCACAGAGGTCTGTAACGATTTACAGGGGCTCCCCTGTTTTAGAATGGACGGAGATGGGAGTGTTTGGTAGTGATATCGGTTATGATTGAATTGGTCCGGAGGTGGAGGTAGGACCCGAACCCGAGTCCAATGGAGACGTCACTTTGTACAAGTGTAATCTTAAAATCAGGTCAAGTGGACGAGGACTGAGTATTAAGACAAAAAGAGTAACTATGAACTTTACATTGGGGGATTCGAAAGGAGGAGAGGAAATGAGATAAAGGTGTGACGGACACGACACAGATGGGACTGGTCGAGGGTTCAAAAGGAAGAAAGGAAGGTTCAAAAAGGAATGGTTCAAAGTGTCATTCCTTTGAGAGGGTAGAAAGCCAGACCGGATGTTCGGGATCGTAAGAGTCGGGAGTACTCACCTCTGTCGGTAACAAGTGGACCGACGTAAGACCCGACACCTACCTACTTATGAAAAAAGTGAGTGGTAACGGTTAAGATTTAGTAATGAAAAGTTAAAAAACTAGTTTTTAAAGACGAGGGGACTTAGAGTACGGTAAATCCATCTAAAAAAAGAAGTTTGATGTTCAAAACAAACCGTAAAATAAAATTGTTTATCCTGTCCCATCTTTTATCTCTCATGATGGATATCTATTATTCCTACTCCATATCACCCAGTACCAATTCTTAGGCGGACGGTCACGTCTTCTGTACCCGAGCTAGGGACCCAGTCCTTCTAGGGAACGTCTCCCTTTACCGTGGGGTGAGGTCATAAGAACGGACCTTTTGGGGTACCTGTCTCCTCGGACCGCCCGATGTCAGGTTCCCAAACGTTTTCTCAGTCTGTGCTGAATCGCTGAGTTGTGGTTGACAAAACTTCTTGATCATAAAGTCTATGTATGAGTCCTCATACGGACGAATTTGATCCAACCCCACATTTCCCTGGGAGAGAGACGCAATTTGTACAAACTGGTGTCACTAGATCTAGATGGAAGGTACGGAAGACTGGCGGATTCCTTGTGTAACCAATTGTAAAGACCATTAACCGAATTTACAAAAGGTGAAGTCCAGAGGGGTGGTATGACACATCGAAGACTCAGGTGTACCGACTGACAAGTCTCGGGACCGGACGGTCGAGGAACTGGAATCGGGGTCACTGGTAGGGTGGGGACGATACGAGATCGCTACCACTAAATACTTCGAAAAAGTGGTCCGAGACATTTTGATATTTGGGACGGGGTCTCAGAAACAAGATTGGGGGTGTGTGAGACCTTCCGTTCCTGAACCTGACTACGTGCCGAAACACACTACAACAAACCGAGGGAGTGGTTCCTCCGGTCGACAGAAAGATCTCCCTTCTAGACTCCCCTTCAGTCGGATCTTGTGGAGAGGAGTCTCACACCCGTCACGTGCGTTCCGAGTGTCAGAGACCTCTCGGAGCCTGGTGGGGTACCCGCGAACCGAGAGGACGAACGGACCCGAAAACGGTGGACGGTGCGCCGGACCGGTCCAGAAAGGCTTGATGGTAAGAGCCTTAAGTCTCCGACAAAGAAAGAGAGGTGGGATCCACTGTGAAAGGTCCAAGAACTTAGAAGTCTTCTATGTTCCCTCTGATCAACCCCCAAGTATGAGTCTCCCAGTAAAAGTGACAGGAGAACCTCCGGAGAGTCGTGAAGGACCCCGAGAAGACCGAGTCTTACTTCATGGACGAAGGGGGTCCTTGGGAGAGACCCCGAGCTTCGTGTCGTTGTTAAAATCCCTACGGAATCGGGTCTACACGTCTCGGACAAGTCTTCCAGTCACAACAAGAACAACGTGTCAGTACAGACTGAGAAAACTCTGGGGTGTCTGACATCAGACAGTCTGAGGAGACAGCGACCCTAAAAGGTTCGTTCTCATGATCTCACCCGACGGTAAAGGAAAAGTATTCGACTACGGGGGAGATAATCAAGAGACACACCCAATTATCCTAATTATGTTTAAAGTTCCGAAGGGTCTGGTACATACATTAATCTGAGGTAAAGACTGGAGTCACTGTTTTCGTTGCTGAAGACAAAGGATTTATTAACATGTCTAATATTATTATTAAAAGGAGTTGCCCCAGAAGAGACACACCGGGTGGTTTGAACGAGAGAGTTGCTACAGGGGACGTTTGCAGTGCAATCTGTAGAACAGGAGGTACGGACGAACCGCGAGGAAGGACTTGTGTCGACTGGAAAGGTGGAGGTCCGGAACGAGAACGACAACGAGGTCGGACCTTAAGGGAGACGGGAAGGAACAGGGAGTACTGAGTGGACTTACGGTCGAAGAGACACTGTAGAAGAGGACAGTTAAGTCAGTCCTAATCCGGAGGCAGGATGTTGGAGTATCGTAGGGACGAAAATGACAGAGAAGAAACGAGAGGAGACTAACGTTGACCCCAACATTGATGTGTGGTAGACCAAGACAAGGAGGGATCTGAGTCGGGGAGACTCCACGTAACACATCGAGTCGGTGTGGGGGAATAGGGTCAGGTGTCCGTGTGACTCCACGAGTGAGACCTTCATCCTATAGTGGTTTACACTGAGTTTGAGTTCAGAAACTTCATTCTTGTTTTACAAAGGTTTCTTGGAGTAGGAAGTTTGGATAGTAATTTGAGTTGTTTACCTTTAGAACGGAAAACTCGGACTAAAAGAACGGTCATAAGTAAGTCCTCCGAGTCGACAGTCGTCTTGGTACGTTTACTCGTGACTCCCAGACGACTAGATTGACCCACTTCTGTCCCGACTTTTCGCGGGTTCCGAAGTCCGACAATAATTGGTCACCCCGAGCACGAGACAAAGGACCCGGAGGATACGAGTGGTACTTAATAGAGGTCCTACGATATTTCTGATCCTTTCGATCTATTTTTAATATCAAGTTATTTAGGACGGTGTTTTCCCTAATCGTTTCGTAGAGTCTCCGGTACATCTTTGTCTCGACTTAATTTATACTTAGAAGAGAATGTCAATCTTTTATAGTGTCGTCTTCTCTTATTACACCTAGCTAGAAAAGAAGATAAACGACTCGTCCTAAATACTGAAATCATCGATGTGTCTTCGGAGAGAAATCACGAGGAATAAAGTGACTCGTCCTCTTATACGGTAGGTTTCACCGTGTCTTTCGTGTCTCCTTCACAACCCTACTTTTGAGTACCGCCTCCCTTTTCTAAGACGATTTGACGGACCTCGAGGTCACGGAGGAAAAGACGTAATAGTGTGTTATTAAAAGAACTATCTAATGACATATCTTCGGTGACATCTCTGGGTTCTATGTATACCAAAACAGACGTGTACAAAATTTTGTCATCTTTTTGTGTTATACATGTATTAAGGGACGCATAGTTCACTATACGGGATCACTCTGTCCGATCCTGGACCCTGGTAAATGAAGTTATGAACGTGGACCTACTTGTAGAAGAGGTCGTTGTCTTGTGTTTCTTTGATTTTTATTGAGATGTATTACGCGTCGGTCGCCCAATTATACTTGTTATTCTATGTTTTTCCGGTTTTGGCTTAGTGGTACAGACTCCACGACTCTCGTTTTCACCCCCTGTCGTGTGTCGCGATGGTTCCCCCACCCGTCTGGTGGATTCGGTAACGAGGTCGGACTGGGTGGGTAGTCGGGGGTGGGGTGTCGTAAATTCGCTGGTCGAGTGAGGGGACCACCTCACTCGTTTCCCTGGACAACGAACAAGAGGGAAGGAGTCCGACGTCAGCCTCTTCGGAGACGGACTTAAAGAGTAGATCGGAGAAAGATATCTAAAGATCAGAGAAAGATATTAAAGATATCTAATTTCTCAGGTTCTTGGAACCAGTCGTTGTTGTCTTGACGTCTGAGTCACGACCTTCCCGGTGAAACCCGAAGGTCGGAGACCCGTAGGGGGAAGGGGGTCCGTTCTGTAAGGAGAAATTTAATTTAACCCGGTGTATGCTGACTGGGTACCTGGTACTTTGGTTATCGGGGTCATGGTAGTTAGTAGTTTTTTACTGATCCTCATACTGGACTTACGTGAAGGGACTGTGAAGAGGGGGTGTGGAAAGTGACTACTGAGTCTTGTTATGTGACCCGTCATCCTTTCTTAAGGTAGGGTTGCCTACTAGAGAGTTCGAGTTTATTGTGTCACATGAACCGGAAGAAGTCGTCCAAAGGACTTCATCCCACCCTCGAGGTATGGACCCTTCTCTACATTAAAAGGGGGTAAAGAGATACGTCTTTGCGGCTTCGGGCAACGAAGGAGCGTCCCGACGTTTCGGAAGCATCCCGTGTGAACTACAAGGACACTGCTTGACGTCATTAGACTCAGAGACGAGTAACAACTTTGCAAGGTGGCGTCGGGTCTTGGTCGCCTAGTGTTCTACGGGTAGTACTATTGGACTCGCCTTCGTCCTCCCTCTGTCTCTCCTACGCCTCTCCCCTCCTCCCCACCCTCCTCTACTTTATGTGTAGTCTGCACGATTCTTGAGTTGTCGACGAGATCCAGACGAGTAAAGAGATCACCACCGGAAGTCCATCTAAATTCTGTTAAACACATTGACTCAGTTCAAGTTTTTGTTTTCGGTTAACTCTTTTCTCCGTAAAAATGTTTTTCCAAAAGACAAGACTCCCTACAGGAGTCTCTACAGACGAAAGATAAATTTGTTGACCCGGGGATCCTCAGTGAAAGGACGGACTCTATTTACATGTGTTACTCACCACTCCGGACCGTCTCTAGAAACCCCAAGACTTCTCTGTTTTGGGAGAGGCCTATCCTATAAAGGAGGATAACAGAAACAAGACTACAGAATCGAGAACCATTGGTGCATGACACCCTCGTAGATCCTGAATTCTTTCCACTTGCAGTTAGGACCACTTGCCTTCTACGACCCGAGAGGGGCGTCGGGACCACGGGAATCTCGACGACACGAGACCGGTCGGGACCGGGCTCTCCTCGACCCGGGTACCTTCCTCATACCCCGGAGTGTCGTGTCATACCTTTGGTCCGAACCCCGTCAGCGACTTCCTTTTGCTATCTGACGTTCACGTGCTTCCTGAGTTTCTACTTCTTTCTGCGACCCGACCCCGTCTTTCTTCCTTTCGAGGTAGTTTGCCTTCCACATTGAGTGGAGTCTCCACACTCAATTCGTACACTTCCGAACACACTCACCTCCTCCCCGATATTACTATTACTTCTTATTTGTACGTCCCTTGTCGTTCGACTGATCTGGTCGTCTCTCGCCAACGACCACTCGTGACTTCCCTGGAATGACCCCCGAATCTCCGGAACTCTCGATCCGTCTCTGTGACAATGGACTGTGGAATCCAACCACCGAAAGGAAGGTTCGGTCCTTCAAGGTGTCTCCAAAGGAGGATGTACCGACTCACATAGCCCCTCTGGTCTCCCCGACTCTGCCACCCGAGGACCGAGTGGGAGATAGTAAAACTATCCTTAAAGAGACGTTATAAAATACACTCCTTTCCCAAAACTCGTATTTTTTAGAAAGTTTCTGGTGAAGAGATTCACTATTCCTCGAACGAACAAAACACCCAACCATTTACCGGACTACTTTTCTTACAAAGTCCTTCTGTAAACCGTCACACTTCCACTTCTCACTCCTCCTTAATCTGTACCCTAAACCTCTCTACTGTCTTAACAATGTTGTTTAGTCCTACCTCCGTTCCTCCCGAAGTCAAGATGTCCTCCGTCTTGTGTGAAAGGGCCGTCGTGCACTGGGTCGAGGTCTCGACCGGGCACCAGCCGCCACAACAGACTATGTGTGGATATGGCTCAATGCGGTTCCTACTGGACCCCCAATGACAGCGGACTTCCTTTCAGGTCCAACCTTTGCCTCCCCGCACCTCCCCTCTTTCGTACCTGATCTTGGATGAGACGTGCACATGACTTTATTCCGGTGAAAAACATCAAAAGTTTTCACTATAATAAAATATAAATATAACAGTGATGTATGAGTAGAGTTTACGATCATTTCATTACGAGTTTTAAGAGGTTCGGTCCGAAGTCGTTATGTGTTTGGCACTTGAAGGTCTACAAGTTCGACCAAAATCTTTTCCGTCTCCTTGGTCTCTAGTTTAACGGGTGTAGCCAACCTAGTAGCTTTTTTGTTCTCTCAAGGTATTTTTGTAGATAAAGACGAAATAACTTCTACGGTTTCGGAAACTGACACACCCAGTGTTATTTGACACTTTTTAAGACTTTCTCTACCCTTTCTGGTGGACTGGACGGAGAACTCTTTGGACATACGTCCAGTCCTTCGTTGTCAATCTTGACCTGTACCTTGTTGTCTGACCAAGGTTTATCCTTTTCCTCATGTAGTTCCGACACATAACAGTGGGACGAATAAATTGAAGATACGTTTCATGTAGTATTCTTTACGACCCGACCTACTTCGTGTTCGATCTTAGTTCTAACGACCCTCTTTATAGTTATTGGAGTCTATGCGTCTACTGTGGTGGAAATACCGTCTCTCACTTCTCCTTGATTTCTCGGAGAACTACTTTCACCTTCTCCTCTCACTTTTTCAACCGAATTTCGAGTTGTAAGTCTTTTGTTTCTAGTATCGTAGGTCAGGGTGGTGAAGTACCGTTTATCTACTCCTTTGTCACCGACTGAAATAAAAACCCCGGAGGGTTTAGTGACGTCTACCACTAACGTCGGTACTTTAATTTTCTACGATTGAGGAACCTTCCTTTCAATACTGGTTGGATCTATCGTATAAGTTTTCGTCTCTGTAATGAAACGGTTGTTTCCTGGTAGATCAGTTCCGATACCAAAAAGGTCATCAGTACATACCTACACTCTCAACCTGATATTTCTTTCGACTCGCAGCTTATTAATCACGAAAACTTGACACCACAACCTCTTCTGAAAACTCTCTCTCAGGGAACGTGACGTTCCTCTAGGTAGGTCAGGTAGGATTTCCTCTAGTCAAAACTCACAAGTGACCTTCCTGACTACAATTTCGACTTTGAGGTTATGAAACCGGTGGACTACGCTTCTCGACTGAGTAAACTTTTCTGGGACTACGACCCTCCCTAACTTCCGTCCTCCTCTTCCCCTGCTGTCTCCTACTCTACTAACCTACCCTAGTGGCTGAGTTACCTGTACTCAAACCCACTTGAGGTCCTCAACCACTACCTGTCCCTCCGGACCCCACGACACCAGGTACCCCAGTGCTTCTCAACCCGTACTGACTCCCTGACTTTACTTGACTTGTATGCTTATATATATATATATATATATACTTATAATAAGTCGGTATTTTTCCTTACTTTGTGACTCAGTATGATATTGTGTTTGTTTGGAATGATTCACTTTCTTCGGTCTGGGGTTTCCGGTTTGTCATATTAAGATAAATATACTTTATAGGTCGTGCCCATATAGGAGTATCTGACCACCGACGACCCCTACCCCTCACCCCTCTCCTTGCCCCTCGTTGACGAAGTGTCCAGGACCCAAAGGGAAGCCTTGTTTCTTTTACTAACCTTTGGTGACTCTCCCCTACCAACATGGTGTAGATGTTACGTGTTTTACGACGACGTGCCAAGGGAAATTTTACCAATAAAAAAAATTGAAAAATGAAATATACCCCGCATCGGCTAATTGTTATAACACTATCAAAGTCTATCTATTCATTCCCTGAGTCGGTTTGTATATGTACATATGTAAGAGTGAGTTTGAGGGAAGGGCAGGTCCGGCGGTGAGACGGTGAGACTCGTCTCAAGGGACCCGACATATCATCCAGGAACAGCCAATGGGTAAAATTTATATCGTCTCACATGTACAACTAGGGTGTGAAAGATTGGTAGAGAATGGGGGTAGAAGGGGGGGGGCGGGCTGTTGGTATTTAGGCAGGAGATTCAGACATTCAGACAAAGAAAAAATATTTATTCAAGTAAACATAAAGAAAAATCCAAGGCGTATATTCCCTACGATATACCATAAAGAGGAAGAGACAGACTGAATGAAGTGAGTCGTGCTGTCAGAGATCCAGGTAGGTACAACGACGTTTACCGTAATAAAGTAAGAAAAGTTACCGACTCATTATAAGGTAACAGAGATACATTGTGTAGAAGAAATAAGTAAAGTGAGAACTACCTGTAGATCCACCGAAGGTACAGAACCGATAACATTCGTCATGATGTTACTTGTGACTCCACGAACATAGAAAAACCTGGTACAAAAAGAGACCTATATGCTGGTCTCATCTTAACATCCTAATATACCATTGAGATAAAAAATCGAGCAAATCCCTTGGAGGTATGACAAGCGGTATCACCGATATGGTTCAACCTAAGGGTGGTTGTCACATCCTCCCAGGGGAATAGAGGGATGGGAGAGATCGTAAATAACAAACACCTAAATTTTACCAACGAAAATTGACATATGAGTTATAGAATATTATTGGACATGACCTCCTCCTACACTTTTTTCTTATATATTAAATATATGTATACTGACTTTGTGAGACGACGTACGGACTTTGATTGTCTCGTAACGTCTGGTTGATATAAAGTTATTTTTGTTTTTTATTTTACTATTTTACATTGTATCTTTCCTTTACCACTTACAACAATACAGTTAAAGTTTAGTTATTACAAAAAATTCTTCAATATCTAGCACAGACACCCTCGACTCGGTAGTGTTCGGGGCGAGCGAGTGGAGGGGCCATGAGCCGCAACAAGGCGGTCAGTCGGTCCAGCTAGAGACGGCACGGTCGCTAGTGGTCGAGGTCGAGGGACCGTAGTTTGTGCCTCTGGTCGGAACTCAGGTGGTGGACCTTAGGTTTAATTCGAAATCGGATGTCTGGGTTACAATAACTCTCAATGAAAGTAGTAATGGTGAAGACACCCGATTCGACCCTCGAGTGGTGACAAGTGCTGGAAAAGGGGGAGAGGGTTGCACAATAGTGCAAATTCAAGTTTTAGTACTGTAAGACTTCGTGTTACGGAATAACTTGGCCCTTGAGTTTTTTCCAGGGGACGAAAAGTAATGGAGACTATAAGGGAGAACCTTACTACAATACTTTGTCTGACTGAACCGAAAGACATCAGTGTAAATTCAAAGGGTCATTGTGATGTAAAATTTCCGTTTTTCAGGTTAAACGAAACTTCACTAAGTCATCGATAATCACGATAGTGAAGTGAATTTTCCTTATGAGAGAAGGTGTATGTTTGATCCTGAATAAAGGACCCTTACCTGAAATATATAATTTTGTTAACAGAAAAAGAAGGGAAGATGGACAGTGAAGAAGGGAGGGAGGAAGTTTCTAGGCCCAATTCTTGGACGAACTAGTCTCCCAAGACTCGAGACCGAAATGTAGAACGACGACTTACATACACCATGGTGACTTTTGGACGTCGTCTGTGAAGGAAATTAGTGTGACCACCTGCTCGGTCAGTGGGTGAAACTAGAGGTGGTCTCGTCGTTTCTTGTGGAAGTTTGTGGGTTCGGGAACAAAGATTTGACCTTTTTAGATTGATACAGTTCAAAACCATTTGTCCTTCGGATCGTCGACAGCCACAGGAGAAAAAATTTTTTAATAACAACTAGAGACTACGAAAAATTTTTTTGAAAACATAACTTACTGTCTAATAAATTTAAGATATCACGAAATATTAAAAGTTTTCAAAGTGTACACTAAAGTGCGTCGAATAAAGTATTCAGTGACAGGACTAAATCGTGGAGACGTACCTAATACGCCGTGTTTCACTGTGGTGTCCGTATAGAGGAAACTAACACAAGACGAAATAGCGTGAGACGTCTATACAGTAAAAAGTGTTTAATCTCCAAACGCCGTTGGGCTCCAGTACTCTACTACCCATCAAAAAAATCATTATTTCGTAAAAATTTTATTCCATACATGTAACCAAAAAATCTGTATTATGACACTGTGTGAATTATCGGATGTCATATCATACTCGTGTTCAAAATAATGTAACTCTTAGATTTGTTGACTACACTGAACGAAATAACGCGATTGCCGAAATAACGACTCCAGACCTTGATTTGGACGTTATTGAGTCTCAAGATGGACATTCTTTTATTTTTTAGATCGGTCTCACCTATTAAGGCGGGTCACGGAAGTGAAGTGAGTAAAAATAGAGTGACTTATTTTCCCCTACGTTGTTTGTGTGCAGAACCGTCCTACCCGGTGCACAAACGTGCATACCGAGTCGTCCCGGTGTGACTGCGCCCAAAACACTCTGGTGTTCTCGACCCAAAGGATCTCTTGAGACTGGGAGAGGGTTGTGGAAGTCCCCCAGGAGGGATGTACGACCACTCATTTCGACTCGGGAGAAGGACGGAGCAAGAAGGAGAGGGAAGAGGATTGTTCTGGGACAACCCGGCCCAGAGTGGAGCATCTTCGGGGCGTGGTCACGGAGCCAGACGACGTGGTGCGGCGCGAGGTGGGCGGTGGAGTGGTAGGAGAGCTACATGAGGAAGAACAAGAAGAGACACTGGACGCACAACCGTGGAGGTCTAAAATTGAGGGAGAGGCAATGGAACGCCCCTTTGTTTCTAGTACTACTAACAACTGAACGAGATGGAACATCACTTTGTCTAGTCAAAATTCTCCTACTTGATAAACATTTTTCAAGAGAACTGTACTCAAGTCGTAGAAATGGAGGAACTAAGAAAGAGGAAAGGACCTTCAGTGACCTTTCCGAGACCAACAAGATTTCATCTATGTAGTCATGGAATCTTTTCGATGTCAAAACAATGTATTTCTCCTTCGTACAAAGAATTTGATTTCTCCTTCGTACAAAGAATCTGAATTCTCCACATTGCCTTTATTTTCTTTTTACGAGGAGTCAAGTCAAGTCAGCGAGTCGACACAGGCTGAGAAACACTGGGGTATTTAACGTCGTACGGTCCGGAGAGACATGTAGTGGTTGAGGACCTCAAGTGGGTTTGGTGCATTACGGTAGGTCGGTAGAGTAGGAGACAGCAGGGGAAGAGGAGGACGGGGGTTAGGGAGGGTCGTAGTCTCAGAAAAAGTTACTCAATTGAGAAACGTACTCCACCGGTTTCATGACCTCAAAGTCGAAATCGTAGTAAGAAAGGTTTCTTGTGGGTCCTGACTAAAGGAAGTCTTACCTGACCAACCTAGAGGAACGTCAAGTACCCTGAGAGTTCTCAGAAGGGATTGTGGTGTCGAGTTTTCGTAGTTAAGAAACCACGAGTCGAAAGAAGTGTCAGGTTGAGAGTGTAGGTATGTACTGATGACCTTTTTGGTATCGGAACCAATGGGGATTTACCTGATCTTACAGGAATTGATATGGGTTCAGGGTTAATGTAGTGTAAGAATTGTTTGTTTAGAAGGGATAGTTGTCGTCTAGTAACCGTTTTTTCTTTACCTCCTACCCTCTCACAAAGACGTCATCCATGTTGTCACCGACTACCCACTGTGGAGCTGGAACTCTTTCCTCTCTTACTACAACAGTGTATCATACCTCTACGTACAAACAATCCTGTTCGATTGTTCTTTTCAATACTAGACACGAAATGACAAAACTTTCCGTTCTCCCGTCCATTGTATAATCTGTGACGATAGTTTTACACAACCACAAACTTCCCCCTTCGTAGTCAATAGAATTTAAACGAATTCCCCAAGCGGAGTGACGAGTCACACTAATTATATTCTTTTTACTCCGTATTGATACGGACGATAACAAATCAACGATTCAGTACAGGTTGAGAAAACGTTGGGGCACCTGATATGGGGAGATCCGAGGAGACAGGTACCCTAAGAGGTCCGTTCTTATGACCTCACCCAACGGTAAAGGAAGAGGTCCCCTATAAGGACTGGGTCCATAGTTTGGACACAGAGGACGTAACTGTCCGTTTAAGAAATGGTGACTCGGTGATCCCTTCGGGTATCTACATGAATTAATATCTAATTTTTATATACATATATAAACCGTGAGTACCCGTTTCATGGGTTTGTTTTATCAAATATCTTCAGACGACTAATGAAATAAACTAGTGCACCCACTGAAACCATTTATACTTTATAACCAGTTAATATTGTATTATCAATGGTGGGTTCTAGGTATAGGAAACCTCGGAGACCAAAAATGGACGGGTCAATCTCTGATAAAGGACTGAGATTCATACACCGTATTGATTTAAGACCGGTTATTGCATGTTCGTCACCACAACATACCGTGAAAGTACTCCGGAGAAATTTCTCGTCCCGACAAGGAGGAACCAGGACGATGAAGTCTGTGCCTACACGACCAACCTCCGCGGTATAAGTAGTCCAACACCCACTTCCCCCGGTGACATCCTTGACTTCGGAACCCGACGGACGGAGGTGTAAAAGTACATGCTCTTTTTATTTGACAATTAAATTCGTCCCAGTAACTCAAAGAAGTAATAGTCAACTTGACTTAGAATTGATTGTGTGGCTCCTTTTCGGCCACCACAGAAAGTCCAGGTAGACAGACAGACGAGAAGTGAGATTGAACGACTGTCTTCCCGACACTGAGTCGAAAGATTTTGGTCTTAGTAGTGAGAACCGTTGGAGTACACTTTTCTTTGTCCTAGTCGAATTCGAATTTGTCTTTGCGTAATAAGATCTAGATATTGTGTAAGAATAAAAATAGTGACCCTTACAAAAGTTGAGAGAGATTCAACAATTCAAAGAAGGAATATGTCTGTACTTCCTAACGAGAAAAATAAAAGTTAGAATAAAAAAGGAGATTAAAATTACATAAATCAGTAAACATCAAATGAACTAAAGAAAACTCATCTATTGTACACAGGTACCTTTTTTTTAAGTTCACGATATTTTTCGGTATGTCACTTTTTGTCCAAAGAGAGGGGCTTGTCATCGTATAATATATGTGACAAGTAATAGCACCAGTGTATGTGTGGTTTCGAAAAAAGGAAAAAATCAATTTCTATGTGTAACCGGTAACAAAATATCTCCAAACAACAACAATAAGTGAGTGATTCAACACAGACTGAAAAAACGTTGAGGCACTTGATGTTGTGCTGTCCGAGGAGACAGGAGGTGGTAGAGGGCCTCAAACGAGTCTAAGTACAGGTAACTTAGTCACTACAATAGATTGGTAGAGTAGGAGACGACGGGAGAAGAAAAAAGGGTCGTAGCCTCAAAAAAAGGTTACCAGTCGAAAGGTGTAGTCCACCGGTTTCATAACCTCGAAGTCGAAGTCGTAGTCAGAAAGGTTGCTTATGAGTCCCAACTAAAGGAAGTCCTAATATGGTCAAATCTGGACAGAATAAGAAAGAAACAATAACAATATGGTGGACAGAATAACAAATACTACATATACATTTACCTACCCGACCCCATAGTCTGGTGTATAGAATGATCAGATGATAAAGTAACACACTTACTTAATATTAAATAAAGTAGTCACAAGATGACGACTTGTAAATATAACCAAGTCTAACAACAACAAAAAAACACCACTAGTTGTTACGACGTTACTTCTAACGATAGGTAATCAGAAAAGTTAATCTACACTTGTATAAACATCCAGTTTAAAGGTCTGTGTCTACGACTCAGTTTCCGTCCACGTAAATCTTACTCCTATGCATAGTGTCCCACGGAAAGTGAAGACGAAGGAAGGTGGATGTGAGAACATGTCTCACGGATAAAGAGAGGTGGTAGAGGTTTTATCTTATGAAGATTCGAAAGATGTGGCACTTGAAGGTCTACAAGTTCGAGCAAAATCTTTTCCGTCTCCTCAGTCTCTAGTTTAACGGTTGTAGACGACCTAGTAGCTTTTTCCTTCTCAAGGTCTTTTTGTAGATAAAGACGAAATAACTTCTTCGGTTTCGGAAACTGACACCGTGTCGGAACTGACACACCCAGTGTTATTTGACACCTTTTAAGACTTTCTCTACCCTTATGGTCTGGTGGACTGAACGGAGAACTCTGGATATACCTCCAGTCCTTGACCTGTACCTTGTACCAATCTTGACCTGTACCTTTTTGTCTGACCAAGATTTATTCTTTTCCTCATGCAGTTCCGACAGATAACAGTGGGACGAATAAATTGAATATACGTCTCATGTAATACTCTTTACGACCCGACCTTCTTCGTGTTCGACCTTAGTTCTAACGATCCTCTTTATAGTTATTGGAGTCTATACTTCTACTGTGGTGGGAATACCGTCTTTCACTTCTCCTTGATTTTTCGGAAAACTACTTTCACTTTCTCCTCTCACTTTTTCAACCGAATTTCGAGTTGTAAGTCTTTTGCTTCTAGTACCGTAGACCAGGGTAGTGAAGTACCCTTTCTCTACCCCTTTGTCACCTTTGTCACAGTCTGAAATAAAAACCCGAGGTCTTAGTGACGTCTACCACTGACGTCGGTACTTTGATTTTCTGTGAATGAGGAACCTTCCTTTCAATACTGGTTGGATCTCGCGTATAAGTTTTCGTCTCTATAATGAAACGGTTGTTTCCAGGTAGATCAGTTCAGATACCAAAAAGGTCACCAGTACATACCTACACTTTCAACCTGACACTTCTTTCGACTCGCGGTTTATTAACTACGAAAACTTGACACAACAACCTCTTCTGAGAACTCTCAGGGAGCCTGACGTTCCTCTAGGTTGATCAGGTAAGATTTCCTCTAGTGACCTTCCTGACTACACTTCGACTTTGAGGTTATGAAACCGGTGGACTACGTTTCTCAACTGATTAACCTTTTCTGGGACTACGACCCTCCCTAACCCCCGTCCTCCTCTTCCCCTGTTGTCTCCTACTCTACCGACCTACCGTAGTGGCTGAGCTACCTGTACTCAAACCCACTTGAGGCCCTCAACCACTACCTGTGCCTCCGGACCGCACTACACTAAGTACGACAGTGTTTCTCAGACTGTGTTGACTCGTTGACTTGACTTGACTTGACTTCGAAAGACTAAGAGCTACAAGAGTACTCCCTTTTACCATAAAGTAAGACAAATTTAAATATAAATTTTTTTTAACACTTACTACAACTTATAAAGGAAAGGACCCTTAATAGGCAAATATAAGAAACGATTAAAAGATAACACAAAAACTAGTAAAGAATAACTAGACGTCCTAGAGAAGAATATAACTTTCTGTGTCTGAAAACAGACACGATATACAACGACGACGACGACGACGATTCAGCGAAGTCAGCACAGGCTGAGACACTCTGGGGTCTCTGAAGTCGGGTGATCCGAGGAGACAGGGACCCTAAGAGGTCCGTTCTTATGACCTCACCTAACGGTAAAGGAAGAGGTTACGTACTGTCACTTTTCACTTTCCCTTCAACGAGTCAGTACGGGCTAAGAATCACTGGGGTACCTGACGTCGGATGGTCCGAGGAGACAGGTGCCCTAAAAGGTCCGTTCTCATGGCCTCACCCCACGGTAACGGAAGGGACCACGATATACAATATTACATCGTTTATAATACGGTAAAAGTGAAACAAATACCACATCAAACTATACTCCATAATTTTTTCATTAAAATCAACTGATACAGAAAAGAAAGTACTGAAACAGTGTAGATGTTGTCGTAAAGAATGACGTTCAATTTTTCTTTTCAAGAAAGTAAAAGTAGAAAAATAACAAGAAAATTCGCGAGTCGAAAAAGTGGGTACACCTTAATTAAATTCGTAATACTCAATCCAAACACTAGATTGAATTCAAACAATTCTGCCCATGGGTAAACAGAATTAGATAAAACGATTTATTAACACAAAAGAAACAAACAAACAAAATGTTTAATTGGGATGATATCCCGTTTACATTTCCTACCCGATTTTCATCAGTACGTCTTTTTTATCACATAGAATGTGCAAGTAGATCATGTACCCCCTCCTGTCAATTCACTTAGTGTATCAGAACTTGTATAAATTTATGTGAGAGATTTCTACATTCTTTTTTATCTCACTGGGCATTACCCAATGCTCTGTAGTTTCCAAAACCCTATTAAAACTCGACGGACATATAACTTCGAGTCCCCACACAAGGACACAACGACCTCTTAAACGCACCATACAGAACAAAACCTTAAACAACCGGGAACCCACCTTGAACCAAAGCCACATCCATACTTCCGTAATCTACCCGAGGATAACGAATTACAAGGGACTTAAGTTCTCAAGAGTTACAAAAGTCCGAAACCTAAATTCGGAGGACGAAGACCAAAAGTCAAAATAAAAATGTCATCGGAGATCTGAAGAGGTAGATATGTCGTGACTACTATTTAAAAAAAAGAGTTTACACCTTTTCACATAAGAAACCTCCATAAAAATACGTTTCTGTTACGTAGTTTTGTGATTGTAAAAGGTCCTGGACTTGTTCTAAGAACTGACTCTACACCCACAACCCACCAGACGTTCCAAGTCACCCATTGATAGTGGGTATCTGAGTCGTGTGACGGGTGTCAGTACTTCCATGAATATTTCATAGGGTCGAATGAAGAATATTGTAAGGTAATGTTTTTAATGAATACAGTATCCGAAAACTTAGAGAACATTTACTACAAGTTTTTTGGACTTAACAATTTAGACGAGTCCGATAGTCCGACCAGACTATTTTGATATTCGGTCTACTAAGTTACAATATATTTGTGACCTTCTTTTTTTTACCCTGCGAAGAGAACAATTTATGATGACACTATGTATGTAAAACCTCCTCATTTATAGACCTACGATCACTATTTTTCATAACAACATCGACGTGTCTATTCTCTTTATAGAATGTCTATGTAACGTATGAAATGTTTTTATGAAGGACTAGGTGACAGTGTAAACTAAAAGTTTTTTGAGATATTTGATCTAGGTACAGTTTTGTTCTGTTTCTTCTGTACTCATTGAAATTATTTCCGTCATCAGGAGTTTATTAATATAAAACTTACCTACTGTCAGGAACAAAAATTTGTGTTTTAGGGTGATGATATACTAGGTTGTTAGGGTGAAGACTCATATATAGGGTTTCTTAAATTTCGTCCCTGAACTTTTCTCTAAACGTATGGACACAAGTATGGTCGTAATAGGTGTTATGAGTTTTCCATCTCCGTTGGATCCACAGGTAGTTGACTACTTACCGATTTGTTTTATACCATAAATGTACGATACCTTATAATAAGTCGGGATCTTTTCTTCCGTTAGGACAGTGTACGATTTTGTACCTACTTGGAACTTCTATGATACGGTTCACTTTATTCGACTAGTGTTTTTCTGTTTGTGACATACTCAGGTGACTTATACTCTATGAATCTCATCTGTTCAAGAACCTTTCCTTTTCACCCCACCAAGGTCCCTGACCCCTCTCCCCTTTTATCCCTCGATAATAAATTACCTGTACCAAAGTCAAAACATACTACTTCTGTAAGACCTCTACCCAACATATTGTGTACTTAGATGAATTGTTGTGACTTACTTGACATTTGGACCAATCCTACCATTTAAAGTATAGTACGTTAAAAAGGTATTATTCTGAGTTTTACAGAAAAGGTTCGGGGTGTAGAGTGTTTGGACCGGTTTTTGGAGAAGTAATTGGCACTTGCACTCCAGCTCCTACAGACACTATAACAACAGGAAGTAGGTAACGTTCGAGACCACCTTAAGGAGTAGATCTATAAGGTCCAGTGAGTTTAGTGTCCCAGACCCAGGTAAGTTTCCCTCTTTCTTTCCGTTTGTCTAACAAAGTCATTTGTGGATGAGTCTGGAGTACGGTTTTATACCAATATGGTGAGATCCGATTTCGTTGTGTCCACATAAAATCACTAAACTATGAAAACTTATGTAGCTACTTGTAAATCAAATAAGTCATTACCCTTTTCTTTCATAATTTTACAAATTTTATCGTTTGTGTTTTGTTAATAACTGAGTTCCTGAGAGGTACCGGTAACCTCTTTTCGTAGTAAATTTTTATTGGTTCAATATGTAGTTAAAAAATTAGAATAAGGTGGAAATAACTCTATATTAACTGTATGTCGTGACATATTCAAATCTCATATGTCGTATTACTAAATGTATGTCCCTGTCTAGTCAAGATGAATCATTAAAGTATATTACGAACGTTACGATGATATTAATAAATATATTTGACTAAATACAGACCATATACTATAAGACAATACGAATATATTTTAGAGGTTTACAGAAAAATAACCTGATTTGTCAAATACACTATCGAATTCGTGAGTCTTTTCGTTTCGTGGTATTTGGATTGTCCTTACTCATCCCGTTTGTCACTGGTTTCCCGGTCTCCTCAGTCCCCCCAGTCACGGAGACCAGGACGCCCGTCCCGACCCCCCTGTGAATGTCAGAGTCCTCGCGGAATATCTTCCCAGAACACTTCTTTCGTAGGTCTTCCATGACTACCTAGTCTCGGTCCGGATCCTAAGATGGTGACTTGGACTTGGATCTTGTGTCTATTCCGTCTCGGTACATAACAATCAACTACACAAAGAAACAGCATAAGTAGAATTCGGTGAAGTTTTTGAACGGTTCACTACTGTGTTCTCTCCGTGGGTAAGAAAAATAAGAAATGGTACTTGTTACCGATACTTGAACCATACATGATTTACTTGTGTGGAGGAGTTCGTTGGTTTATCTCGGTAAAATGACCTTAGAAGAAGAGTCTGGATTGACATATTCCTGGGTTCTCTTCTTTTTCCCGACCACTTCCCCTTAAGACCCTGGGTCTGTTTGTCGGTCGTAACTTGGACTCCTAGATTTGGGTTCCTATACCTTTCAAAAAACCTGGTACGTAGGAATGGGTAAGTTCGTAAGGTATCTAACGTGGGCTTCCAGAGTACACACGGACTGGGATACGACCTTCCACCCCCTTGAACTTGTACTGAGTGTCTACCGCTAGTACGAGCACCAGTCTCTCCACTCGATACACCTTAGGGTCACACCATTCGCCAGTACCGGTGTCCTGGATGTACCTCGGATGTACCGGTATGTCCTTCTCGTTCCAGAGACGACCCTCCTTGACCAACATATCTGGACCGGTGGAGGGCTACATTCCCGGAAGTGACTAGATTTAGGAACAACCTCGTTTATCAAAAGACCGTAAAAAACGACCGTTGGACGGATCGACGTACGACGTCGAGGATTCTCGAACCAGGGTAACAACGGGACAAGGATTTAGTCGAAGGGAGACAGACCAGTTCGGGTGACCGAGGGAGTGGGACCCATGACGGCTAGAGACCATGGATACAGGTCTCTGGATTCCCCCAGAAAAGACAGAGAAGGATAGATTGATCTAAAAGTGGATTTGTATCAGAATCGACACTGAAAAGAGTCTAGGGGACAACCTTAAAGGTTGATTGGGTAGAGGTGTTGGAAAGTACTCCGAGAAGAATCTGATTTTTCTGAAACATGAGACATTGACGATACTTTTACCAAATTTACTTATCTAATATTCTAGGACATTATTTACGTTAGTATTTTTTGTGAAGTTTGTCGGTAGAAATTTCATCAGATAAGAAAAACGTACTTTCACTTCAACGAGTCAGCACAGATTGAGAAACGTTGGAATACCTGATATCGGGTGGTCCAAGGAGGTAAGAAAAACGTACTTTATTGTACGTTTATAATAACCGAGACCTCTCTGTTCTCCACTCGTCTTGGAGTCATGTCCACGATATCCCCGTGACACCTACTCCTCCGGGTACCTGGTCTACTTGTCGAATATCAGGAACTCCGGTCTAACACGGTAGTCATAACGTAGGGGACTACCAGAGATGACTATAGGGTCATTGACTGTCTAGAGGTTGGACCCTCGATGTCAGGACGCAGATTTTCGTGACAAGTGAGGATAGGGTACGTCCGAATAGGTGAGATTACCTGAGACTCCGTAGTGTTGACTACAAGGATTGTACTGTACCCCGACGCCGGTACGCGCCCTCTACCGTTGTGGCGGGTTACACCCTTCTCTCGTTTACGGACGGTTGTTGGACGGAGGGAATCTCAACCGAGGTCCTCCAGATTATTTCTCTTTACCATTAGAGTCGCCCGTCTTTCACAGGTGTCTTTACCTCGTCTATTTTTGTATACCTTTATGAAAGTTGAGTTACAATTCTTTACCTGATGGAGTTATTTGACATTTAAGAAGTCGTTTTATATGTAATAAGATTAGATAAATTCTTTTTCATTCTTGAATTTATCTGTTTATTGGTATCATATTTGATACAGAGTTTTAAAACTCCAATATTCCTCTATCAGGAATATCCTATAGGAATATCAACCCCATAAAAGTGGGGTTTATAAACTTATCGAAGTCTTTGGTCTTTTACCATCTTTTGAATTAAGTAGTAATACTTGACGGTATTAGTGTTTTATGTTAGACCTTTTCTCGTTTCCTTTCTTTTGATTTCTACGACTTGAGTGTGCGATTTTTCAGTATTCATTTTGTGTTCTCTTTCATGGTCAGGTAAGGGACTTATTACGGTTTACTAAATCCTACGAACTAAGATCCTTTAATTCCTGTCAAATAATAATCCGTAAGGTAGTAACTTTAATTAAAATTATAGTCTTCTGTTTTTAGTATGCCGAAAAAGAAACGAAAGAAAAAAAAACCAATCTTCGATTTTTACAGAACTTTTCTAGGTGGTAATTAACGGAACTTCTTTTTATTTTTAAAGTATCATTTGGTTCTCATCCTCTCACAAAGGAATGTAATATTTCCTATAACTAGAGTCGTAGTATATCTATTTCTGTATTTTTCGGTTATTGCTATATCTTCCTTACAACCAATAGTGGCAGGAAGTGTTACAAGATAGTCAAGATCAGGGACATCAAGCGATGTTCACTTTTTACCCTTTGTCTAATTTTTATTGAAAATACCTTACGGATAGTCTGGTTGTGTCTAGTATAATAGAGTGACTAAGAACGTTGTCGACATAAATGCTGACACCGATAGAAGTAAGGTGGTCTTAGTGTCCAGTTATTAATCGTGACCCCTTCACCGTGTCGGTCCTGTGACTGGGCACAGACGAACTACGGTCTGGTTCAGAAAAGGAAACACGGGTAAAACTCTTCGGTGTCTCGTCGTTTTAAGTAGGAGACCAGGTCCCCGACCCGACGGGTGACACACTGGAACACGGTCGTCAGTGGGTGGATAAGAAGTAAAGGAAAAGACCTTTTGTCGTAAGAAGTTCACTATCGATAATAATAAAATACAACACACTAGTAATCTTCCCCCTTAAACAATGTTTCAAGACCACCACAGAGTTCTTTAGGTCGTAGTCCTTACGTCAACTCGAGTCTATGACCCCACTGAGGTGGGAGTAGACTTCAGAGGGAAAACAAGGAAAGACACCTGCAGACGAAGAAAGAAGAGAGGGCGACGGTTGTGACGATTACAAAAAGTCGAACCTCAAGTTCGGAGATCTCACTGGTTGAACTGAAAGTAACTAGATCCAAGTCTAAAGGTCGTACTAAGGGACTAACAGGTTGAGTCCGACCTACGGGTGGGACCCGGTTTGGACTTTCATCCCAGACCACTCCTCCCGAGTCTCGACCCAAAGAACAAGTCGTGAAATGTCGGTCCTAGTGGTACTGTGCGGAGAGTTGGTCCCCGACGCTATTCTACCTCCCTCCGTCTGCCCCGACAAAAATCGTTTCCCCCGACGTTGCGTCTGGTGGGTGACTCTTGACAAATAGACGAAACTTACCCCAACCCGTATCTACCTTAAAGATTTCTGTTTTAATATAACCAAAGTGTCCGACTACCCCCGTTGATCATCCAGGAACTATAAAAAGGTATCGACACGTTCGTTAGATACTATTACACCAAACCGAAATATATTTGTGTCTGTCCTACCGAACGTCGGTCAGTTCATGTATGTCATTTTATATAAGGTCTCGCTACTTGATACTAGACCCTACACAAACATATTCGTGTGACGTCTCTGACATGTTAAGTTTAGGTTTGTTGTCGAATCTTCCGTCTCTAACCTTACCGTTTGGTAAGGTCCGACTACTTAACGGAACTGTTAGAGTGCTTGTTCTTTTGTAGAAGGTCCCGAACATGTAGAGGAAACAGAGTGGGTCGGACCTGTTGATGAACGGCCCTTTAACTAAAACAGACCACAGTTGTGTCCTACCATTACACATCCTTAATCCTCTACCTTTCTTTCAGGAAAAGAAATCTGAAATCTAACTAATAATCTCTTTGATAGGTCTATTAAAGTCTCGTCCGTTACCGTGGGGTGAGGTCATGAGAACGGACCTTTTAGGGTACCCACCTCCTCGGACCATCCGACGTCAGGTACCCCAGCGACTCCCAGTCTGTGCTGACTCGCTGAAGGGAAAGTGAAAAGTGAAAGTACGTAACCTCTTCCTTTACCGTTGGGTGAGGTCACAAGAACGGACCTCTTAGGGTCCCTACCCCCTCGGACCACCCGACGGCAGACACCCCAGCGTGTCTCAACCTGTGCTGACTTCGCTGAATCGTCGTCGTCGTCGTAGGTCTATTAAATTCGTTTTTTTATGGGGGTTTCAAAGACAAAACTAGATTCAATGATCCGTGTTTATTTCTCAAGATTCCTAGTTATTTTCACTCAGGGATGTCTTCCTCGTCGGAGGAGGAGGGGTCACGTACCCCCCGTACACAATGAAATAAACAGGTCCGGGGTCCCAGAGGTCAAATTCTCGGGAGAAGGCGGTAGGTACACTTGGACGTCCCGGCATCCGTGGGGAAGGAGAGTCCTCTGGGTACTCCCCAGAAGAGACTCCGACGTCCGGTCAGGACGAGGACCACACCATGGCGAGGAGGAAACAGTACCCGACGGTAAGGACTTCCGTGTGACCCGAGTCGTGTGGGGGTTCCTACCAATGACTCGACGTCCGAGACCGTGGAGACGGTGGTCGGGGGTCCGACGACGGGTTCTGTACGAGAAGGCTCACCGCACCCGACTAAAGGCACCCCGACCATCCCTTTGTCGGGGAGACACAGTTGGACGAGCCCAGTCTCCCCGGAGTGCCGTCTCAACGACCCGGGGACTCCCAAAGTGTCCCGGTGAGGGAGAGGAAAGTAGGACTCCGACTATTTCAGTACCTACCGATTCCCCGTGGATTCGGGTGCGTAAGTGTAGACTTGGAGTCACGACGACCGGTGAACAACCCACCGAGAAGACGAAGAGAACCTAGTGTAGTGAAGACTTTGGGGTCTACGGGACGTCCGTCACACGGAGGATAACGGGAGGGGTGAGGAAGGATTCGTACGCCCTACACGGGTGTCCCAGACTAAGGTCACTACCCGTGATATGGTGAAGAGAAGTGACCTGTCCGGAGTCGATAGTCCATTTAGTCGCCTATGTACGTGTATACTACACCTCCTGTACTCCTCTGTTCCGACAGGGGGTTGACGTGCAGGGTCGGTACAGATTTAGGTGTACGATCGATGTGGTCCGACCCAGAGTGACACTGGCAGGGGACCATGATCTACCACCCCGAGTCGGAAAGGAAGTAGGATTGACGGACTTCTTATGCTGTGGGACCTCCCAGTCTTTGTCCCGAGAGAGGTTAGTCATTAGGAGTTCCGCCCCCTACCTCCCTCTCTCACAAAAGGAGATCGAGGGAGAACCACAGTGTACTTTTGAGGTATCCTGTAAGACTAAACGGTAGTGGCCTTTACCGTTGGGTGAGGTCATAAGAACAGACCTTTTAGGGTACCTACCTCCTCGGACCATCCGATGTCAGGTACCCCAGCGTTTCTCAACCTGTACTGACTCGCTTAAGTGAGTGATTCCACACAATGACTGAAATTTTTTATATGCTCGGTAAAAAAAGACAAATAAATGACTAGTCTCTACTAAAGTGTCTTTGGGTAAACCTGGATTCTGTAGTGTTAATCTACTAGCATATCGTTTTATGGTACTTGGGGTACAAATTATCCTTTTTTGAGGGGATGACTATCAGTCAGTTTGTGTCCAGAACACTCTTCCGGACCAGACAGAAAGAAGTCCCGTCCTTGTACCCGTCGAGTGTCGAACTAAAGATTTGGGTTGGGGTGGGTGAGACACCAAACGTCTTTGTACTTCAAGAAAAGTTTAGGAACTAAAAGTTATGTGACGTTCAAAAGTAAAAACTATAGTGGTCAGGAATGGGAGAACAGTTTCTTTTTATTATGTTAACCCATAAAAAACCATGTTTCTTTTTATATTCGTTGTATCTGTTATAGTTATTTTTACGTAGTTGAGGTAGAGGACTTCGTTGTAGGAACTGGGACCACCCAGGAAGGAGGTCTCATAGTCACCACTGGTGTGTGTACGAAAACTTTTACCTCAGAGGAAGGGTAAGAACAAAGAGATTTCGAAGTAAAGTGTGGTGTCGGGTCGGATCTCTAGAAGTGTATAGACGTTTGTGTCCAAAAGTAGTAGGTTAAATTTACTTGAGGTTTCATAAAGTAAAAATACTTACAGGACACGAACCAAATCGGGGAGGGTAAACCTACCTGTGGATTGACCAAAAGTAGAAATCGGTAGACGAGTGTCCATAACCTCGTCCCTGTTGTATGTCGGTCAGTTGAGAGCCTGGTGCCCTCTTTGAAATTTTACCCGTCTACAGTGAGAAATTCGTCGGAGTAGTTATGGAGTGGTCTGCAGACCCTCTACTTGAACTTAATGGAGACTATTCGTTGACGTCGCTGAGACTCGGAAGGATTGTTATGACTCCCTCTAGTACCGTCCTCTAGACTTTCGTTGGTTACAATGACCGTTCCCAAATAGAGTGAAGGTAGACTCAAAACATGTGACATCACTCGCAAGTTTCCGTTACCTCAAAGTGTGTAAAGATCGTGTAGAAGAGTGTACCGAACTTTCCAGGTCGTTTCTGTACTGAGAGGGGAACTCACTTAATTACAACTAAGCAATGAGAAACCCGTCAAACGGTTATTAGGTTCTTTCCGTCACACCACTACTCCTGTTTCAACTTTCAAGCTATAGTCCGACAGAGCCAAATTGTGAAGACTGGACACACTGAAACCCCTTCGACGAATGGTAGGGTCTCGGAGTCAAATGAGTAGACGTATACCCTGGTATATCCCGTTGACGACTTTCTGAAGCGTGATCATGTCAGTCGGATGGTCCCACAAGTAAGTCTCCGCCGAACAGACTAGGGAAAGGGTCCGAGTCCTGAGATCTGATGTGTAGGTCCGGACTGACTTCCTGCTCTTATACCTAACCTGGTCTCCTGATCGGACATGTAAGGACGACAACGTCTTGACGTTTGAAAACAAAACATGAAAAGTCCTGTTTGGATGACTTTTAGAAACTTCGTGGTAAACTTCAGACGAGTTGCTTCGATTGACAAGTGTAAAGATTATAGATCTCGTCCAGAGATAAGTCTTTCTACATGCCTTTCTAGCTTGACGTCTCTAGACTCCAGTGACTCAGTTACCTATCTACACTACTCATCGAAATGGGGGCCTTCGACTTGATCATCTAGAGAGGAAGGGAAAGAGAGAGGAAGTAGGCAGAGAGATTGTTTTGAAACATACCTTTGTACAAAATCGTCCTCCATCCTACGTTACTAAAGTGCCACATGAAAAGTTGACTAACAAATTTGTTTTCGTCAAACGTATTACCGCTTCTTAAGTCCTACAAACCCTCTCCTTAAAGAACAAGTGTCTAGTCTAAATACCTTCCCCTTCATCCTACCAAACGGTTCACTTCTTTTATTTCCCGGATTAATGTGTTGTCATATTTAGTTGATATGCAGTTATTTTAAAATATCTTTATGGTTTAAGGAGACCTTCCTGTAAAATCTATCACGTCGTTTTGGGAAAATTTTCCGAAGAACAATTAGGAGAATATACTTTCGCTATATTTTTACCTTATTGTGGGAGTTTCGTCGTGGGTCCGTTGCTAAGTTCAGACTTTCCAAGACGACACCAGAAAGACCAAACTTGGAGACCGTAATTAGAACCGGGATATTGTTAATACGGTGTCACAGAGATCCAAGGCCACTGGGAAAATCCCAAAAGAACTGGACATTCGATAGTTAGAGAAAGACGTACTGAGTCGTAGTCTCTATGAAGGACATGGTCGAAGTCCGGAACTTTCCGGGTTTCAACCGGGGTAGAGGACCGGAAGGACGGACCTTTCCCGTAGTCTATCACAACCCAACCGGTTTCCCAAACAAGCCCAAAAAGGTATTCCAGAATACCTTTTGGACTTACTTGAAAAACTGGTTGGGTTAGTTACATAATCCCTTGACATTTCTCGACTTGTACACCACTATCGTACGAACCAAGAACGAAGGGAACTCCTTCCCCACTCCCCGACCCCGTCTATGGTCCTGTCGACCGTCCTGAGACTCCAGACGAGTCTTCGACCGTGTGTCAAACGTCTGAGACTACCAGAGAAGGTTTGTGGTGTCGTAGAAGACCTCGCGTTTGTTGACAGTCTTGGTCGTGACGTGACCGTTCAGGGTCCCCGAGTTTTCGTAAAACAACAGTGACTTACTTTGGGCTCCCGACGATTTTGACGGGGCCCGGACTTACGGGGGATCCGTGGTAGTGTTGCCGGACGGAGGGTTCGATACTGAGACGTTGATGTGGGTGACACACGTAGCAGATGGAGGACGTCTGACTACCGACTCAAGATCTTCCAAGAGAGGTGTCGTCAGTACAAAAGGTAGGGACGAGGAAAACCCAAGAAAGGGGTAGTGACGAGGGACCGTTGCCTGGTTCTAAACGTCCCCAATTTCAGGAAATTCTCTAGGGTCTCCAAGAGCTTTCTTGTCTCGGCCAAGGAGTTGACATCGTGTCGACTGTAAATGACGGGCCCCGGGACGTCCCACAAAGTGTGTCGGGGACCGGAGCCGGTGATCTAAGGTCACGGTAGATAGGGGAACTTCAACACTAGTGGTTTTGACGGAGGTCTACAACGGTCTACAGGCGACTCCCCATACCCTGTTTTGGTGAGAGAAGTCCCGTCCTATAGGATTATCCACTAGTGTCAGGGGAAACACTGTGTGCCCGTATCGAACGGAGAGGACCCGAGAGACTCCGTTACTTCCAGAATTAGGGGTCCAAAACACAAGGTGAGACTCGCCAAAAGCAGTGAGGGACTTAGAGAATTCACACGGAAGGATGAGGTGATTTGTAGTAAAATAACTACAAAAGAAAAAAAACTATAAAAATAAAAACCTATATGACGTGTCGAACTCCCTAGAATCAAGGGGTTTGTCCCTACCTTCGTTACGGGAGACGTCGCCTTCGTACCTCAGGATTG
The DNA here is from genome assembly GCA_006410555.1 of Capra ibex. Lineage (NCBI taxonomy): Eukaryota > Metazoa > Chordata > Mammalia > Artiodactyla > Bovidae > Capra > Capra ibex. Next base: position 34,537,483 of record SJYO01052474.1, on the reverse strand, counting down.
ACGACGTGGACGTCCCTTCAGGAGGTTTGTAGTAAAATCTGAGGGTGGATCTTGAACCCAAGATCCAGATACTGAGAGAACCCTTTTCCTGTCCTCCCCTCCTATTGAGGAGGGTTTACATGGTCTAATGCAGTAGGAAGGACTCCGTTACTACAGACTGGACTCACTCGGAGGTCCTCTTCCTCGTCATGTTCGATCCCCCTTTGTTACGGACCCCACCCTTGTACATACCAAACGGACTTATTGACATTTCTCCCGTGTTCCTGACCTACGGCCTCTCTCTCTCTCTCCTACCCTCTTGTGCACAGACCTCTCTAAAGGGTCCGGCGTCTGGTACGTCCAAACCCGTCCGTACCCTTCCTGACACCTTAGGTAGGTCTCTCACTACCCTTAGGTGGTGTCCAAAGGGTATCCCAGGTGTCCTACTTGACTGACTGTAACCCTTATTGGGGAGATCTATAACGTACTTCTCTCCACTCCGACAGATCGCACCCTCTTCTCTCCGGTCAGACCTCCGAGGACGTCAGTAGGTCCACCCTCTACTACCGTCACATGTGACCCCACCACCCCCACCTCCACTACTCCAGTGAAACCCCTATATAAAAGTGTTGTCCCGGTTCTCCTACACGACTACCGGACCTACTCTCTACACTCTTTTTCTGTCCGTAGTTTCTGTCAGGTACCACAGCCCGGTCTCGTTAACACGTCTCTTCTCTTCCAAATCTTCTCTTTGACCTCTCAAGAAATTACCCAGATTTGAATCTGAATAATTCAAACACTACGGATAATTTATAACCCCACCTCGACAACTCACCCGTCAAAATGGTTAATCAGTCCTAAAGATCCTCGTCCCGGTCCGACACCTACAATTGCACCTCATTAGTCCCATCTCTACCTACCTCGATGTACTTAAGTACTTCAACCTACTCTAGTGGAACCTTCACGTACGTCTACCTCGCCACCTGGTTCCCGACTTGGAATTCGTTACTTTGTAGGTCCCTAGACATTCTACTCCTCACTGCTATTTCATTTGACTCGTCCTTGTCCGCGACTCATTACTCTTCTTGGATCGTCACACCTCGAACAAGTCCTTCCTCCGTCTCTGACTGACAGTTTACGGAGACTCTAGTGTGTTATTCAGACTCTCAACTGGTGACCTAATCCGTCGGAGGTACTCTCGTCCTTTTCCCTTCTTTTCGGCCTGTCTTGTCGTCTTCTCTTTCGTCTCGTTCAGTCGTGTCTTTTGAGAAACATCCTTACGAAGAAACTTCGCCTCGTCACTTGGTTTCACTATGCTCCTCCCACACTGTAGTTTCCTCCGAACCTAACGAAAATTTACGTAAAAATTAAAGTTGTTTAAATGACTCACGGAGGATACACGGTCCACGTACGTTTCTATACTTCCGTTTGTAAGTAAGGTTTTTTACATGTACAGTCCTTCCACCTCTCTCGATCGTTACGTCGTAAAGTAATGGTACATTGATTGTACACGAGATCTTCTCACGTGTCTTACACACATTTGGGTCTCTTCTCTCTGAATCGACTGAACCCTCCCTAATTTAGGTCCGTCCGAAGGGTCTCCTCCACTACTGACTCCACTTGAAACTTCTTACTCATCTTCAATCAGACGAAGTCTTCCGTCTCTTCCCGAAAGGTTCTTTTATTCTAGCATATTTCTTTCTCCGTCCGTGTCTTGTCTTACACAAATCCTGTCGTTCTTTAAGTGCTACTGTGTCTGTCTCCTTCTTCCCCGTTCTAATACGACTTCTTTCTCCTTCGTCCTCTAGGACCTTCCGGTTGGTCAAGTCGAAAATTTGACAATCTCTTACCCCTGGACGACTTCCCGAATTCGTTCCCAAACCGTAAAATCTCTTTAGATGGACGTCGGTACACTCCCTATCTAGACTTTTACCCTGTGTAACCTCCCGTAATGTCATACAGGTCCATTAACACTCCTTGTAGAACTTCCCTTTTAACTATTCTGTTCTTCGAAATAAACTCGTCTTTCTCGTCCTACTGTCCTTCACCGAGGACCCTCACTAATCTACAATTGAACCTCCTCCTAGTTCACTACTACAATTCATTCTCAAACTTTGAGTTGTCGATTTAGTCCTATTTTTGTGTCTAAATTTTAAGTATCAAACCTGTGTCTTTTCAAACTTGTGTCTTTTCAAATATTTTGTCGTTTGAAACTAAGTTGACGACAAGCATCGACGACAACAAGTCAACGATTCACTACAAACTGAGAAACACTGGGGAACCTTACTTCGTGTGGTCCGAGGGGACAAGTGCGATAGAGGGTCTCAAACGAGTCTAAGTTCAGGTGACTCAGTCACTTCGATAGATTGGTAGAGTAAGAGACGACAGGAGAAGAGGAAAACGGAAATTATAAAGGGTCGTAGTCCCAGAAAAGTTACTCAGTCAAGAAATATAGTCCACCAGTTTTACAACCTTGAAGTCGAAGTCGTAGTCGGTAAGGTTAATTATAAGTCCCAACTAAAAGAAATCCTAACTGACCAAACTAGAGATACATCAGGTTCCCTGAGAGATCTCAGAAGAGGTCGTGGTGTTAAGTTTTCGTAGTTAAGAAACCCGGAGTCGGAAGAAATACCAGGTTGAGAGTGTAGACATGTACCGATGACCTTTTTAACATTGAAACTGATATATCTAGAAACAACCGTTTTATTATAGAGACTAAAAATTATACGACAGCTCCAAACAGTATCGAAAGGAAGGTTCCTTGTTCGTAGAAAATTGAAGTACCGACGTTAGTGACAGGTGTCACTAAAACCTCGGGTTCTTTTATTTTAGACAGTGACAAAGGTGAAAAAGGGGAAGATAAGCGGTATTTCACTACCCTGGTCTACGGTACTAGAAGCAAAAAACTTACGACTCAAAATTCGGATGAAGAAGTGAGAAGAGAAAGTGGAAGTAGTTCTCCGAGAATCAAGGAGAAGTGAAATACGGTAATCTTACTATAGTAAACGTATAGACTCCAACGATAAGAGTATTACGATATACGATAAGATATAGACTCCAACAACAAGACCTTTAGAACTAAGGTCGAACACTAAGTAGGTCGAACCGTAAAACGTACTACATGAGACATCATATAATATATTTTAATACAGAAAGGTAGACACACAGACAGACAAGTGAACAGATAGGTAGATACGTAAGTAGATAGGTAAGTTGATAGGTATGTAGGTAGATTATTTTATCGTACCTTCCTGAATTCAGTTTTATCATTATCGTGAATAAAGACACACCTTATAAAGGAGTACAGGTAATTCAAAAAATGTCACCTACAACTGATGACTATTTCAATATTTATAAATGTATATTATCGTTATTTTCCTTTTGATCTTCTAGAACCACAGAGTCCTAGATTCCCTCGTCTGAAGGTCTCTGAAGGTCCATCCTCAAGTATAGATGACGTCACTACAAAGGTAATTCCATCCCTCCCTATTATCAGGAGATTCAAACACTGGTCACCCACAGATGACGAGTTTCTTTCTCGTTAAAGTTACGACTTATGAATTCAGTCTAAAATCATCCACTTCATCTCCTACTCCCTTTCCTCGACATCCGTCCCCCTCTCCCATTTCATATTTCTAACTCCTCTTCCTATTTTGAGGACGTCGTCCCACACCTCCTCAACCCTTGTCTACCCAGGTCTCCGAGTCACCTCCCTAGACGGACCTTGACCTCCTCCCGTTACGTCCCTGTCACGATCCCAACCCCCCATAAACATTAACACCACCCTTTAACTCCACCAGGAGGAGTCACGAAGGTACAGACGTTCTAGACTTCAATAGAAGAGTTTCACTTCCTTAGACCAACCAACTCCGAAAGTTCTGTCCCTTACTTTCTACGTGGTTTCCTGACCACTCGAAACGACAGCTTGGACGACTCCAGTCTCTCATACTAAATCCTAGCATAACAGAGAGTCCTAGTAGAGTAAACTAGGCTATGATCTCCGCGTCCTTTGTCGAGGCCGGGACTTGTACCTTCTCACTCAATACATAACTAGGTTCCACCGCAAACCGGGTAGTCTCCCTCACGTTCGTGCCTCCCCTCTCCCTTAACGCAAGTCCCTGTCCCCCGGACGCCCTCCGGACCCCACTTCCTTCGGTACGGTATACCCGTCGCCTACCACTTAGACTCTACGTTTACTCGAACCACTCGTCGACGCCATTCCCCTCCTCCACCCTCGCGACCGACACCTTACTAACTACATCCCTAAAATATCAAAGTCAAAGTCTATACCGGGTCAAGACCCACTATTACTCGAACTCTTCCGGTAACACCCTCGTCCACCGACCTCACCTTACATCCAGTTCCGGTGACCCCAATCCTTTCAATCCAGATAATAAAAAAGACAACAACAATTTAGGTTTGATCATATATAAACAAAACAGAAAAAAAAAATTGAAATTAACTGCATATCAACTAAATGTTATAACACATTCAAAGTCCACATGTCGTGTAACTAAGTCAATATGTATATATACATACATACGTATATAAGAAAAGATCTAAGAAAAAGGGATATCCAATAATGTATTATAACTTATATCAAGGGACACGATATGTCGTCCTTCAATCCAGATAAGAAATATGGAAATTAAGTCTACGATAAAGTTCCTTACCTACTACTTAACGGAGGGAGTACGGGAGAGTTTGACAAATTTATAACGAACTAAATACAAACCGAAAGGATCGAAGCGACACACACCTTTGTCGTAACGTTTAATCGACTCTTTTAGACTTCAAAAGAAGTAGACAGTACTTTTTCTACGGTTGTATTCTATTACTGTCCTATACTGGAAGACTAACGATTAATCGTTGACTTTACTTACAGATCGGAACCAGGGACGGTTCACGGGGGTAATCATAGTCAGGACACCCTTCCGTTTCCTCATTCTGGTCTCGACGAACGAGGAGTCACACCGTTATACCACCCGGTTTACCCACTGAGGGAGAGTCTCTTGCAAGAAGGTCTTCATCTGACACGACTAATAGACATCACCCAACTTACACGGGGGTTTCTACGTAGGTAAAGGAGTTGGGACTTGGGACACTTGTACTGGAATAAACCTTTTTCCCAGGAACGTCTATATTAATTCCTAGAGTTCGACTCCAGTAGAATCTAACAGGTCCACCCGGGATTCAGGTGACTGTTTCCAGGAATATTCTCTGTCTTCTCTTCTATATCTCCGTCTCTGATTTTACCACGAGGACATTCAGTTCCTTGCGAACCTCGGTCGTCTTCGACTCACTTCAGTCCCTCGTAAGAGGGGTTCTCAGAACTCTCCCTTGTTCAGGGACCACTGTAGAACTGTTTTAAAATGTAAATAAAAACCGACACGACCCAGAAACAACGATACTCTCGACAAGAGATCGACACCACCGAAGAGAACAACACCTCGTACCCGACGTCCCGTACACCCGAAGTCACAGACGCCGTGTACCGGAGTCATCAACACCTAGGGCCCGAGGTCCCGTATCCGAGTTATCAACATCGTACGCCCGGAACAACGAGGGGTCGTACACCCTAGAAGGACCTGGTCCCTAGCTTGGGCACAGAGGACGTAACCGTCCACCTAAGAAACGGTGACCCAGTGATCCCTTCGGGGAACGACTGTAAACCTAAAACCTGAAGGTCTTACCTCTTATGAGTCAAACACTTTTAAACGACGCCGTTCAGACCCTTCCGTTATATCATGGGTCACGTCCCATGATATTTCTCCTATTGGGAGAAGGAATCAGAAGACCTTACTAATAATTTGTATAATAACACCTCAAACATTCGACTTAGGGATTTCAGTATATAAATTAAAGTACGTTCTCCTCTGAGACTAAAAATTACTCTGTTTCTCAAACGCAGGTACGGGTCTTAATATATCTTTTTAACTTGTTTTGTACGACGAACGGACCTATTGATTTTATAAGACTCTAGACGATATAGGAGTAGGTTGACCCATTTTATCCGTCCATTTCCAAATTTTCCGGAACTAATAGACTCGACGTGTCGGGTCTCTTATTTCCTTATCACCACAGCGACACGAGGTCCGTTTTGAGTGTCACGGGATAACTGGGGAATTGACGGTATGGTAAGGGAACAGATACGAAGTAATATATTTCGTGTCATAAGTACTTTTGACTTCGTCCAATTTTTTTTATTAGATGACCTATATTGAATTCGTTGAAAATCCAAAAAGTAGGTAGGTAGGTAAGTTAGAAAATTGTTTAGGTACTTTTACCAAAGTTATTCGGTAAACACTCCGTGACAGATCAACGACCCCAGGAATCTCGTGTTGTCTGTTCTCGTATATCGGATCACTGTAATACCAAGTCCTTTAACAATCTTAAGGACTTACTGATGGATTCAGAGTCGATGTCACTGTAAAACATGAAAGACGTACTACCACTTTATCATTACCGAGACTGTTTAGTGCAAGAGTAGGATATGACCTTCATGACCATATTGGTCTATGGTCCTTATGAACTTCGATAAATACATTAACCAAGACTTAATTGAGATAACCACTTCCTCTTCCTACCCTTCGTGTGTGTTGCATTATTTAGTTGTACTACAGCCTCGAACGTTGATACAAGAGAAGTCGAAACGCCAAAACTTCTAAATAGTTGACTAACATAAAAGAAACATATTATCTTAATTAACTATAAGAAACTCTAATCTTATATTCCTCTTTCAGGGATCTTCTGACCTACCATCCCTTTCGGTTAGAACCTCAGGTGCAAACGATGAGTAGTAGACTTTTGACCTTCGGGAAGAACAGACAGACACGGGTGTCTCCAGGGTTCCGTAGGCAGACTAGACAAGGGTCGGACACGGACTCCCAAACAGAGGACCTAATACAGTGTGCGAAAGAATCTTTAGATCTTACTAAAGGTGCACAGAAAGTGTACGTATACTGACTAGCACTCTAAATGTACAGAGGTGGTTAAGACTGGGAAGAGTCTGGGACACAGGTAAACCCCTGAAACAAGGACAAGAGTTGAACTAATACCAACTTGAAAACAGAGACCAGGTGGACTTTACAAGGAAAGTTGTGAAAGGGATCTGTCGAAATGACAAGAGTCAAATCCTTTAGGAAAGGTCCACCAACCGTGACCGGGACCGAGAGATCAGTAGGGTCAAAGACAACGTTAGGTTGAGCAGTGGGAAGGGTGACGAGACTTGTATATATAGGAAATTACTTTAACTCCAATTTGTCTTTTATTTGGAAATATATTGAATATAAAATTTTTGGAGAAGACTATCTTTCAGAAAACTTCTACTCTACAACGACTGAGACAATTAAGATAAATTTGTTCAGTCACTGAATAGGTTATGAAGGTTATAAAATTTAAAAATATGAATCTCAGTTCAGATTCTTAAAAAGTCGGGACTATAACTGGTGTATAACATAGATCGGAGTCCCGACATAACAATGATCTCTGATGAAAGTAAAGGAAACAGGAGTTTCGTTTAAAAATTCTACCCATAGTAGGTAAAGGTAAATAAATTATTCCAGTATTACATAAGTATTTTGTCAGACTCAGTACATTAGTTTCGTATTAAAAATTAGGGGTACGATGTACAATCCTACGATTTCATTCCATTACATTTGTCAGACCAGTTTATTATTAATTGAAACTAGAGAACTTTCGAAAGGAGTCAAATTTAGGATTATTTGGTCCCTGTAATCTTTTTATCCTTTACTGTAGAGGGTAGAATCGTGTCGTGCCTTCGAAGAGGGTACGGAAGTGGTCACCAGTGAATATGTTTTACTCGACACTGAAGAAAAGGTTTTTACATTCGTATGTCCTCTCGATTACCCCTTTAGTGTCGGACTTTTGGGTCTAGAGGTGTCAGAGACGTCACCCTTGAACAACAACAACAAAAAAAAAAAGAAAAAAAACTTTAGGAAATTTACAATCCAGATGTATCGTACAGGACCGGAGAGGTGAAAAGAGAAGGGTAGAAGTTTATTCCCTATTATTAAAGTGAATGGATGGAACTCCCTCTTAAAATCTTTTCTCATTAAATTACAATTATCCAAGAAACTTCTACTTTTTCGTGAAGTATTAACGATTCAAGATAATATAAAATTTTTGGGTAGAGTTTCTATAAGGAGAAAGGAATACGAGTATTGAAACTAATTAATTTTTATTAATAGGAAAGAGTTGGAGTAATAAACTCACGTAATTTATACTCCAAGGGTGTGGTACGGGCAAAGGTGCGAAATGGGTATAATGACGGAAGGAAAAACCTAGAAGTACAAAAGATTGAAGAGTGTATGACCATTTACTTCACTTTTAGACAGTAAAGACGGACCCCACTAAAGTACAGAAACACACTTTTGACGTGTTTATAAATCGAAAGAAAAAGACTGTGAAAGACCCACCCCACTCCCCAGCCCCCGCCCCAGCCCCCCGCGCGTACTTCGACGGTCGTAGACACCGTTACAAAAGGGTTCCCACCGCTGGGAAGGAAACCGTAGTCCCAGAGACTCTANAAATGGGTATAATGACGGAAGGAAAAACCTAAAAGTACAAAAGATTGTAGAGTGTATGACCATTTACTTCACTTTTAGACAGTAAAGACGGACCCCACTAAAGTACAGAAACACACTTTTGACGTGTTTATAGATCGAAAGAAAAAGACTGTGAAAGACCCACCCCGCTCCCCAGCCCCCGCCCCAGCCCCCCGCGCGTACTTCGACGGCCGTAGACACCGTTACAAAAGGGTTCCCACCGCTGGGAAGGAAACCGTAGTCCCAGAGACTCTACGAACAAGTTTATGTTCACGGGTCTCTTATCTGAGAAACACCCCACCCAAGACCCTTAGACGAAAATTTTGTTCAAGACGCCAATGACTGATTTCAAACTCTTGGTGTCTGAGGTTCAGGGAGTAGGAGGGTGGAAAAACAAATTTCTGTCCTTTTTTTTCTTCAAGACCCCTTGAGGAACCACGAGGTCACAAATCCTAAAGTGTGAAAGTGACGACTTCCGTACCAAGTCAGGGACCATCCTCTTGATTCTAGGGTACTCGTTTTTTTCCAGAGTCTCAGTCTTCACTTCAAAACGGAATCCGTAGTCAGTTACGTAAGATACGTGCCCATGGTGTCCTCCTGCCTCAAGTTTGTGGACAGAGAAGGTTTTCGTCGGGACGAACAGGAGGAGAGTCGGGTTGCTGGACGTAGGTACGGAAGAGGACGAGGTAATGTATCTTCTCCCCAAGAAGGAAAAAAGGATTCGATTAAAGGAAGAACACGGTGGTCGGACAGTCGTCACTGTGAACGGTCCCCGAAGGGAGGTCAGATCTCCTTCTTCCCGACGAGTCCACGACCCCAAAGAGAAAAGTGAAAACGGTATCTGGAGGAAGGGAGAACCTCTTCCTTTACCGTTGGGTGAGGTCATAAAGAACGGACTTTTTAGGGTACCTGTCTCCTCGGACCCCCCGATATCAGGTACCCCAGTGTTTCTCAGCCTGTCCTGACTTACTGATTTGTGTTCATGGAAGGGAGGACGGAGGGGCCCCGAGGACAGGGTAGTTAAAGACAGGAGAAAATATTAAGTTCAGAAAGGGAGAGAAGAATGTAACAAAGGAGTTTTGGAACGTGGGAAGCTCGACGGGGTGGGTCGACTCGAAGGTCTTTCTCGTCACTGGTCCGATGCCTACCGATTCTGTTTACTTTGGTACGTCTCGAGGGAAATCCTACACTCGCGTCCTGTTTGCCCCACCCCCACCCCCACGTCCACCCTTGTCATGCAAGCAGGAACGACACCTCGACGAGACCTCAATCGGAAACCCTTCACCTCACAACTAAGAGACGTCAGGGGGCATGAACATCTTGCTGTAGAGGGACGAGGGTGCGGTGTGGGCAGCACCAGACGTAAGGGAGACGACCCACGTGTAAGGACGGCCGACTCAAGTCCCAAACCGGGATTCGATCAGAGGGTAGAGGTGTCGATTATCACCCAAGCCGAAACAGGACCGTAAGGACGGTCACCACACGAGACATTAACAGGGGAGGAGTAGACACCCTTCTGACTCCGCACCATAGACAGGAGGGCGTGTACGTCCGGACGTCCCTCTCCGCCCCACCGGACGACGACCCGTCCACTGTCTTGGTGGACGGACTTGTGAGGAGTGGAGGTTGGTGGGTCTTTTCGGTACCCTTAGGACTAAGGACTCCCCACGCTGAACCGCGGTTCAAAACGAGGACTAACTCAGGTCCTCCGTTTACTACTTGCGTTCACTCTCTTAGTGAGGATTTCTCATGATTATCTATTAAAGTAGAGATACTTAAAGATCTTGTATGTTTCTTTTGTCCACGACTTCTCTAAATAAGTCTCCAAAGTGCCTCAACTCTTCCCAGTTCCTATCTGACCCTTCCTGGTGCTCTTCTAAAGACTCCCCTGTCTTTTTAAGAAATAGAAATGTCTCCACGTCCTATGTTTACATATACAACAACAAATCAGTGATTCAACACAGGCTGAGACGTCGGGGTACCTGACATCGGGTGGTCCGAGGAGACAGGTATCTTAAGAGGTCCGTTCTTATGACCTCACCCAACGGTAAAGGAAGAGGTCCCCTAGAAGGACTGGGTCCCCAGCTTGGAACAGAGGACGTAACGTCCACCTAGGAAACAACAGGATCGATGGTCCCTTCTAGCTCATTTCCCTCCCCCGACCGTTTTACCCTCCCTCTTACCTTCTGTGGTCTCCACCTCACTCACTCCACCGTCGTATCAGTACACCGTAAAGATTATGCGGTCTCCGAGTGGTAGGTCGTGACCCAGGAGTCTTTATCCTCCATCGTAAATCCTTAATTACAGATTCTGTTGACAAAGAGAGATTTTGAATCGATTCGGTAAACTTGGTTTACGTTAAAATTAACGATTCCTAAAAATTTTCAAATGTGTATGAATATTAAAAACATAGTTAAGTAATTATACGAGTACCTACGAAAATTTTTAATAGTAACTAAAACAGAAGACCTCGTCGGTCGAGACAACCGCCGAGAGAGGAGTAGAGTAGAGGACCCTGGGTACAACTGATTTTACATACGAAGGTATAAAAAGTAGATTTAGTAAATTAGTATAAGAAACAACGACAAGTCAGTGAGACAGGTTGACAACGCTGGGTTACCCGACATCGTGCGGTCCGAAGGGACAGGAAGTGGTAGAGGACCTCGAACGAGTTTGAGTACAGGTAGCTCAGCCACTACGGTAGGTTGGTAGAGTATGAGACAACAGGGGAAGAGGAGGACGGAAGTTAGAAGCGGTCGTAGTCCCAGAAAAGACTCAATCGAGAAGCGTAACCCACCGGTTTCATAACTTCAAAGTCGTAGTCAGGAAAGTTACTTATAAGTCCTATCTAAAGGAAATCCTAACTGATCAAACTAGAGGAACGTAAGGTTCCTTGGTGAGTTCTCAGAAGAGGTTGTGGTGTCAACTTTTCATGGTTAAGAAGTTAAGAGTCAGAAGAAGTACCAGGTTGAGAGTGTACTGATGTCCTTTTTGGTATCGAAACTAATATACCTGAAACCAGTCATTTCATTGCAGAGACAAAAAATTATGCGACAGATCCAAACAGTATCGAAAAGAAGGTTCCTCGTTCACAGAAAATTAAAGTACCGACGTCAGTGGTAAAAGTCACTAAAACCTCGAGTTCTTTTATTTCAGACAGTGACAAAGGTAACAAAGGGGTAGATAAACGGTACTTCACTACTCTGACCTACGGTACTAAAAGTAAAAAACTTACTACTCAAAATTCGGTCGAAAAAGTAGAAGGAGAAAGTAAAAGTAGTTCTCCGAGAAATCAAGGAGAAACGAAAGACTTATTCCCACCACAGTAGACGTATAACTCCAATGACTATAAAGAGAGTCGTTAGAACTAAGGTCGAACACGAGGTAGGTCGGGTCGGAAAGTGTATTACATGATACATATATTCAATTTATTAGTCCCACTGTTATATGTCGGAACTGTATGAGGAAAGGGTTAACCCTTGGTCAGACAACAAGGTACAGACCAAGATTAACAACGAAGAACTGGAGGTATATCCAAAGAATCCTCCGTCCATTCCACCAGACCATAAAGGTAGAGAACTTCTTAAAGGTCAAACAACACTAGGTGTGTCAGTTTCTGAAATCACATCAGTTACTTCGTCTTCATGTACAAAAAGACCTTAAGAGAACGAAAAGACGCTAGGTTACCTAGTATATGATTAAATAAACATAAATGTATAGATAGATATAAATATATGTATGTCCAAAACACAGTAATAAAAAGTCAAAAATTTAACACAACAAGTATGAAAAAACGAAAAGAAGGGAGTTGTTATAGAATTTCTTTAGGGGGAAGTAGTAGACCATTCTAGACTGAGTCGGGCAATTGTGGAGTACAGTGACACCTCACATCTTGACGACACTACTTCAATTGACCAGAGACGACTATCTATGAACCCTACGAAAATGTAAGCACAGAAGTGTTTGTGACGACTTTATTTGTAGGACCATACAAAATCCCTTCTATCCTATCGAAAATCTTCAAACGTGACATCTTGGTGCACGAATCCAACCTAAGGACCAAGAAGGTAAATGGTCAACACAATGGGACCCGTTCATGACTTGGACATACCCATAGTCAAAAGAGAAAATATTTTATCCCCCTAGTATTGTCGTACACGTCGAGTACGTTTCGGAAATGTTTCTTTGGACCAGGTATTACTCCCGAGTTATTTATAATTGACAATAATATTCTCAGGAAAATAAAGATACTCTATCTTAGTACCCGGTTTCCCATATACCCAAATTTTCAATATCATATATAGTAACTAACACGAAACTTTTTTTCCGATGGGTTTCAGTACAAAGATGACCTTTACGTTCTCTTATTGAAAGTGGGTATCGGGGAACTTTTCTATATTAAGAAAAATTAAAAAAGATTAAACAATTTTTCACTATGTAGTAACAGTAAAGTAAACCGGTAACTATTTCAACTTTAAGAAAAATACCCAAACAACTAATAAACCTAAAAAAAAGAAGAGACTTGTCCAAAAAAAGTGAGACGACTAAAAAGATCATAACAAAGAGAGAAGAAAAGTGTAATCTTCTCGAGAAACTTTAGATGTAAAATGTCTAAAGGTTAGAGACTAAAAAGACTAAATGTTTCTAATAAGAAGTTTTAGTTTTAAATGGAAAACGAAAATACCAAAAAAAAAAAAAACGGTATTTTTGATAAAAGTAAAAATATGTAAATTTATATAGAAAGAAAAGAAAATGTCTAAGATCCCAAGTTTAGAACTGACTTTTTCAGAGATGATAAGTTTCAAAGACTTTAAACAAAAGATAAGGGTTTTTACAAACAAGATCTTATATATCTTTCAGGAGATCTCAAAGAACTTCTGTGAAATGACAGTATAAAAATGTACGCGAAATATGATATCTCCTTAAATTAGATAAAAAAGGGGAAAAAACCAACGTGTCAGTCGACACAACCGTAGTAATTGACTCATCAGGTAAGAAAAGGTTGACGCAGTTTCACGGTAGAAACAGTATATTTAGAGTGTGTTGGAATCCAGAAAAAGACTTATTACGTTCACAACCTTTTCTCAAGAGAAATTATCAAAACTTTCGAAATGATCTCCAAAGAGTGTTCAAGAATTCTTTTGACCCAATCCTTCGCCTGTGTCAGTGTTAGTCTGTACGTATAAAATACCCCTGAAGAGTTGATTACACACGTGACTCGAAGAGATCCCGTTACGAGCCTTCCGACGAGTCTAAGTCGGTCCTTACCCTGGTCTCTTCGAGAACATCCACGGATTCTTCCTCGTGTCCCCGACGACAACCCTACCACACCCCCACCCCCTCGAATAGACTGGGTACTGAGTTTACTTGTTCTGTGTGACTCGGTAAGAAAGTCCTCCCCGGAAACTCCCAACTTCCCGGTCCTGTGTAAGTCACCTTAGAGTACTATGACACCAAGGATGGATGATTAAGTCTGAGACGTCTACATCGTTCCCTATAAATTTCACACAATAGGTCCTGAAGAATTCAAGGTATTTTGAGATGTTAATGTGAATTATGGGTGAACCGGTTTGAGATTTGTACGAGGTTCTCCGGAGGGAGGGCGGAGATGGAGGAGAACGATTTCTCGACTTTTGTCTAAAGACGGTGGGTCCAACACAGACGAACCTTTCCCTCTCCCGTACCGTCCCCGTCTTCCTGTCCCTCCTCGGACGAAACGTCAATCGTCTCCAAGAGTCTTTAAGACCGAACTCTCCCGGGTTTTAAAGACCAATACTATGATTATCCAATTTAAACAGTGGTAGTGCTTCACCTTTACTTGTGAGCCTGGAAGACCACCAACGTGTCTTTGACTGATTTGTTGTAGTCTAGAGATTGAGACCGAAGACTTTCAAGAAGAGTGTGACTGTTAATGTATTTCTCACTGAGTATAGTGCTGAAGAATCTTACTATGTAATTGCTTGTCACGTACAGCTGTGAGACCGCGAGAATGAGTTTTCTCAAGTGGAAAAAGTCAACAAATCACGTAGAATCTAAACGAGACCCCTTTCACCATAAGTCTTAGTGACTCTGTCTATTTCTTAAAAGTCACCACTAAAGTCTCTCTTGTTACTCATCTTTGAATTGACTGTGAGTTGTTACTAGAGGTAAAAAGACTTAGGGTTTATAACACTTGATTTTTAACTTTACTCTAACTTTGAGAGTGTTGGTTCCTCAAACTTAGCTTATAATAAGGAAGATAGGTAGGTAACTAGGTGGATGGGTGGGTGGGGAGATGGGTAGATAGGTGGGTAGATAGGTAGGTAAATAGGTAGGTGGGTAGGTAGTAGGTAGGTGGGCAGATAGATGGGTAGGTAGGTAGATGGGTGGGTAGGTGAGTAGATGAGTAGGTAAGTAGGAGGGAAGAAGGAAGAGAGGGAGGACAGGAAACAAAGAAAAGAAGGAAGGTGTGTATAAATAACTCACGTTTCAGACATTGATCCTTTCATTCTGGAGCAAGAGAGTTTATTTATCATTCCTCAATCATTCATTATTTATCACTCTGTTTATCATTCCTCAATGTTCACATGTTATATTTAGATTTTATATGAAATAAAATCTCTCACCATTCAAGACAACTATATTACTCAATTCTGCAATTTACCTCTCAATATTGACCGACCCGACAAAGTTTAACTCACGAGTCCCTTCCGTGAATCTCCTCTACAAAGTCGACTTTGTACTTAGAAAGGATAGGTCCGTATTTCTAGACTTTTATGTACGTAACACATGATAAGTATTAAATAATCTGTATTTTCATTCAAATCTCGAAAGGTGTTAATGTCAAAATAAAAAATATGGAGGTAAGTTTTATCTACTCTTGAAAAATGGACCGTAAAAACATACGTGGTAAAATACGTTCACCCTGTAAATTATATTACTTATGGGAATGACAGACACCGTCACCACCACCACATCAACGATTCAACACAGTCTGAGAACACTGGGATACCTGACATCGGACGGTCCGAGGAGGCAGGTACCCTAAAAGGTCCGTTCTCATGACCTCACCCAACGGTAATGGAAGAGGCTTGGGTGACAGATATCAAGGGGTGATTTAAAACGAGTAAAAAAGTAAGAAGACTTTATTGAAAAGTAAGGATGACGAAAGTGGACTCAAACTAAGAAATAGGAGAAAAGTTTGTTAATAAAGTTTCTTGACAGTGAATTTAGACTGTGGAGGTTAAAGGTGAGGTTAAGTAGATGAATATTGGTCTCAACTGAAAGATCTTATGTCTGGATGAGTTCTGTAAGAAAGGGGATTTTTTTATGTGACTGTAAAAGTACTATTTTGGGTTTCAGGGAGTCAAGTCAAGTCAAGTCAGTGAGTCAGTACAGACTGAGAAACACTGGGGTACTTAGCGTCGTGCGGTCCGGAGGGACAGGTAGTGGTTGAGGCCCTCAAATGGGTTTGAGTACAGGTAGCTCAGTCACTACTGTAGGTCGGTAGAGTAGGAGCCAACAGGGGAAGAGAAGGACGGGGATTAGGGAGGGTCGTAGTCCCAGAAAAGGTTAATCAGTTGAGAAACGTAGTCCACCGGTTTCATAACCTCAAAGTCAAAGTGTAGTCAGGAAGGTTACTTGTGGGTCCTGACTAGAGGAAATCCCACCTGACCAACCTAGAGGAACGACAGGTTCCCTGAGAGTTCTCAGAAGAGGTTGTGGTGTCAAGTTTTGGTAGTTAAGAAACCACGAGTCGAAAGAGGTGTCAGGTTGAGAGTGTAGGTATGTGCTGATGGCCTTTTTGGTATCTGAACTGATTTGTCTGGAAACAACCGTTTCATTACGGACGAAAACTTATACGAGAGATCCAACCAGTATTGAAAGGAAGGTTCCTCATTCACAGAAAATCAAAGTACCGACGTCAGTGGTAGACGTCACTAAGACCTCGGGGGGTTTTATTTCAGACTGTGACAAAGGTGACAAAGGGGTAGATAAAGGGTACTTCACTACCCTGGCCTACGGTACTAGAAGTAAAAGACTTACAACTCGAAATCCGGTTGAAAAAGTGAGAGGAGAAAGTGAAAGTAGTTCTCCCGAAAAATCAAGGAGAAGTGAAAGACGGTATTCCCACCACAGTAGATGTATAGACTCCAATAACTATAAAGAGGGCCATTAGAACTAGGGTCGAACACGAAGAAGATCGGGTCGCAAAGAGTCCTACATGAGACGTATCTTCAATTTATTCGTCCGACTGTTGTCTGTCGGAACTGTATGAGAAAAAGGATAAACCTTGGTCAGACAACAAGGTGCAGGTCAAGATTGACAACGAAGGACTGGACGTACATCCAAAGAGTTCTCCGTCCAGTCCACCAGACCCTAAGGGTAGAGAAAGTCTTAGAAGGTGTCAAATAACACTAGGTGTGTCAGTTTCCGAAACCCCGTATCAGTTATTTCGTCTTTATCTACAAAGAGACCTTGAGAGAACGAAAAAGTTACTAGGTCACCTACAACCGTTAAACTAGAGACCAAGGAAACGGAAAAGATTTTCGTCGAACTTGTAGACCTTCAAGTGCCAAGTGCATGACTCCTTCGGACCGATTTCGGGTTTCAGGGATCTACGGTAATTTACGGGAAGGGATAGACCACTTTCTTCCGAAATGTCGATAAGAAAAGGGACAAAACCTCAGTTTGTGTCGACAGTAGACAAACAAGTGGACAGTAGGAAGACACTTAAAGTCCGGGAGAGGGACCTTCAAAGGAAAGGGGTAGAGACGGTCGGTTGATAAGAGTGAGTAAAAATTTCGAGGAATATGGATTATGACTATTGATACATTTCACGATTCACGATATTATCTTCATTTCTCTCGTAAATAGTGTAACATAACGTTAAACGGGTCTCCCCTTTATCTTCCCCGATCTTGGATGACGTCAGTCCAAAAGGCCCAAGGTTGGAGTCGAACCAGACACTAATAGAGAGACTCAAACGATTACAAACGTGGAATAAAAGAAGATATCGGACCCAAAGAGGATATCGAGAGTCAATATCCCGACAACCTTCACAGATCTTATCACGAACCGTACAAATTGTTTAAAAGTTACTTACAAAATAACAAATCGAAAAATAAGTGAAGACATAGAACTCTCTGTATTTTAGTCGTATGTTACTACTAATTTTCCCATTTTTCTAGTCGTACTCATGGAGACGACGACGACGACGATTCAGCGAAGTCAGCACAGGCTGAGACACGCTGGGGTCTCTGCCGTCGGGTGGTCTGAAGGGGACCCTAA
Source organism: Capra ibex (assembly GCA_006410555.1). NCBI lineage: Eukaryota > Metazoa > Chordata > Mammalia > Artiodactyla > Bovidae > Capra > Capra ibex. The sequence continues at coordinate 34,519,667 of SJYO01052474.1, read as the reverse complement.
GAGGTCCGTTCTTGTGACCTCACCCAACGGTAAAGGAAGAGGTTACGTACTTTCACTTTTCACTTTCATTTCAGCGAGTTAGCACGGGTTGAGAATCGCTGGGGTACCTGACGTCGGATGATCCGAGGAGACAGGTACTTAAAAGGTCCGTTCTCATGACCTCACCCCACGGTAACGGAAGAGGAGTAATTATACATTTATCTTTAGTATTAGTTTCTTATTTCTATTCCTTAAACCTTATAATGAAATTCTAAAGATCTAGTTTCTGTGTATGTTACCTGTGTATGTCAATTCCTTTACCATTATGAAAATCACCTACTTGACTTTCAGGACTTAACATATCCAAGAAAGTCTATAAAAATTAGGGACAGTACGTGGGGAGTACCCAAAGGGTGGTAAAAGACGGGGTGAGACACTGGGACCCCTATCCGGTAATAACGACGTTATCAACCTCTAAGGAACGGGAGACCAGGTACCAGCCGAACCGGTCACCCTGACCACCCACCTTCTTCCTGTAACACGATAAAGGACCGGAAAGAGATGGACTGAATCCCTCCCGTCCCGACACAGGTATACACTGGTGTCAAGGATACCCTCCGGGTTACCCCAAGGTCGAGGTGGAGGAGAGAGAATGAACCGTACTCACAATCGGAACGTGTAAAATTGTTACAGTAATAGTTGAACCTTTAAGACACCATGTTTGCAACGATCTCAACGAGGTCCAAAGACGAATTTTGGGTAGTTAGGGGTGGAAATCGTCCTTAATTGTATTTGGAAATTCAATTTCCCAGGTCTCTATTCTTTCTATCGATGTTTTGTGGTCTTCCTTGGTCAACCCTTGTTCTACCGTTAATTAGACTGGAGACTGTCTGGGACTTAGAGTAGTCTGTGACTATAAATGATATAATCGTATAATTTTCTATGTGAATGGTGAAGTCATGATAACGGACCTTTTAGGGTACCTGTCTCCTTGGGCCATCCGATGTCAGGTACCCCAGCATTTCTCAACCTGTTCTGACACTGAAGTGAAAGAAAAGTGAAAGTGGGAACTGGTACTGACCTATAATTCCTAGTTTTTTCTAATCCCCACACCGTAGTGTGAGGGAACTTTTTCGGAACGAGGAAGGGATCATCTGATTTCGTATCCAGAGAAGTAGTAATCGGAATAAAGAAGAGGAAAACAAAATGAGGATTTTTAATTTAAGGAGGGTAGACCACCCAATCTACAACTAGGCACTTGAATCAGGAACGAAGAGGTAAGAAACCAATAACTTATTTCGAACACGACATAGTCAGAGTCGAAGTCAAAACAATAAACCGACGAGACTGGTTTCCCTTCCCCTTTTTCTTGGGAGGAGGATACGGTGACGTCTCTCGGAGACCTCGATCCCGGTTTCGTCCCAAGTATGTTGGATTGACCCATTATGTTTACTCATTACTTTGTTAATACCCTTCAAGAAAATCCGACTTCAAGTTTTTTTATCTAAAAGAAAAGTCACATGAATAATACACACATATCTTAGAAGTGGTATAAATAAGTACTATCATAGAGAGTCGTGAAGTGATCCTTGTTTCCCTTCCTCCATCTTTGGAGGAAAACTAAAGGTCCGACGTAGGATCGTATACGTTTCGGGTGTGTGTCGTTCGTCCTTCGTCTCTTAAAGTTCATCGATGTCAGTCCCTCCTCGGTCGTCCCCTTCCCGGACCCCAGTCTCCGGAGAAACGAGTAGAGACCCCATGACGGACCGGACCTCCACTGACTGACTCCGGGTACCACGTCCGCGTCACACACATCCCGCTGGAACACAGTATTATTCGTCTCACGCCCGTAGCACGTCTCGAGTCACGTTTCGAGGGTCCCTGTACGCACAAACAGCGGTTGTAATATTCCCTCAATGTTGGTGTCTACTGTTTACCTTCACACTGGAAACTTGTTAAATGACGGGGACCTAATATCCTCGGGAGACAGAATTACCGGGACCATCTTCCTTCACCGAGTACACCGAACACCTTGTTCGGAATAAGTACGTGGGTTTACTTGACAAGAAAACTTGTGGAATTCACGGTCCGGACACGATCTCATTTTATTCTGTCTAGGTAGAGACGAAAGTACCTCGAATGAGAGATCCCCCTGTGTCTGTTTTGTCTCACACCCTGTGTCTCCTTCCGGTCACTTTTCTATTTCTTGAACTTATTATTAAATTTTTTACTGGACACGTTTCTCCGGAGAAGATCGGTGTGGTCTCGTTGCAAAGGTAGGTCCCACTACAAATTAGGACATTTCGACTAGCTAAAAGAGAGACAAATAAAGACCGGATGTCCGGACAGACGCCTCCCTTCTCTCCCGTCCCCTGCCCTCAGTGAAGGGAAGGTCCGTCTGAGGACAGGACCGGGTTGGACACAATCCCTGTTAAGGTCGAAATGTTTCAGTTCCGAGACTGACATTCCTCGGGACATTAGAAAACCAGAGACAAAAGAGTACTCAATATACAACCAGTATCATTCACAGTAGAAGGAGTGGCGGGTACACCTGACACCCTGCTTCACAGGACCCCTCACTCCCTTCCTTCTCCCGGTCCGCGGCTGTAGACCCTAGTCGGTGTCGGGGTGGGTGAGCCGGCTACCCAGTCACGGTGGACCGACCCGGTTACGGACTCTTGAGTCCCAAGTCCAAAGGAGTCACCGCGGCAGGGCGGGGGCGGGAGTGACGGTGTTAGTGTCACTGTTTCGGAGTCCGTCCCCGGAGTCGTGGGTGAACGACGGTGTGAAACACGTTCCGGACCTCACTGAAGTACGTCGACAACTTGGAAGGACCCACGTGATGACAGTTTTACCGGGTCGTGAACCCACGGGAGTGAAAAGAACCATTTTGGTAAATGGGACCCCACGTCTTGCCGAGTGTCCTTTTGTAGGTCTTCCTTATTGACGTCGCGATGGTAGACCAAGTTTACGGGTGTCGGGTCGTCCCGAAGGAAAAGTTTCGATTTCGTCTGAACCGGGGTCACCAAGTTCAAGATAAGTGACCAACACTGACGGAGAGAGGGGATCCTGGAGACTCCGTGATTACTTTGTGCTCGGGGTGGGATACACTCCCAGTACCAAGTTAGACCCTGGTCAAGACCGAAACGTAAACCCGAAAAGACAGTCAGTCCCCGAATCCTCTGACTCCAAGTCTCAGTCTCGGAGTCCCGTCTCTCCTCCAGGGTCTAACGAGGTATTGTTGAGTGGTAAGTTACACTTGAGAGTGGACGGACTCGAGACAAGTCTAACGATCAACGAGTCTTTCAAGGGACGGTAAAACGAAGACCCGATGTGTCGTTTATAAAGGTTCCATCCTTGTCGTCACCCACTTTCAGGAGTTCAGGAAAGGAAACGTTTCTGTCGTCCATTGATCGTGAAGCCCGGTCTGAAACAGTGTAAAACTGAAAATACTTCCTAGGTAGGTCTCTCGAAACGATTAAGAATGTTGTAGAGACTCCAAAGGAAGGAGGTCCAAGAGTCCACATTGACTGTGTAGCTGTGCCGGAGTAGGTCGGCCTCTACAAGTCTCTGTTGTCTCGGACGGACTCTTGTCCCAGGTCCGTCGACCGTTCCGTAGACAACTCCGGTGAGAATTCACCATTACTCAACCGGTCTTCCGGTCGCTCGGAGGACACGTAAGGGGGTCCTGAAAAACAGACATCGGAAGGGATACAGTGAGGACCCGAACCGGGGTTCCAAAGGAGGTCTTGTGAGCCAGGGGAAATGTGGTGATCCCGTGAATTGGAGTACTTGGAAACAGTGATAGGTTTGTGTCGAGGACACTAGTAGAGGACTACAGGATTCGAGACAGGAGGGTTAGGACACGAGACCTAGGGACCCCTGGGGGAAGATAACAGACATACGGGGTAGGTCGAAGACGGAAGAACCTGACGGAAGAAGGGGTGCTCGTCCAGAAGTGACCTCGTGGAGGTAAGGACAGGATGAGGAGGGTTCGACCCCGTGAGACCGGTGAGTAAGAGTCGAAGGGGGTCCCTGGACCCCGGGACCGGTGGGACCTGAGTAGTCATAGGAGGTGGAGACACTCGAGGGTAGAGGAGGAGAGGAGGGAGGAGGACCCGGTCAGACGGACACTACAACAACGACAAGTCAACGAGTCAGTACAGGTCGAGAAACACCGTGGTACCTGACGTCGTGTGGTCCGAAGGGCCAGGAAGTGGTTGAGGGCCTCGAACGAGTTTGAGTACAGACAACTCAGTCACTACGGTAGGTTGGTAGAGTAGGAGACACCAGGGGAAGAGGAGGACGGAAGTTAGAAGGGGTCGTAGTTCCAGAAAAGGTTACTCAGTCTAGAATCGTAGTCCACCGGTTTCGTAACCTCGAAGTCGAAATCGTAGTCAGGAAGGTTACTTATAAGTCCTAACTAAAGGAAATCCTACCTGACCAAACTAGAGGAACGTCAGGTCCCCTGTGAGTTCTCAGAAGAGGTTGTGGTATCAAGTTTTTGTAGTTAAGAAGTTGCGAGTCGGAAGAAATGTAGGTCGAGAGTGTAGGTATGACTGTTGACATTTTTGTATCGAAACTGATCTGTCTGGAAACAGTCGTTACATTACAGAGACGAAAAATTATACGACAGATACAAACAGTATCGAAAAGAAGGTTCCTCGTTCGCAGAAAATTAAAGTACTGACACAATCATAAAGGGTTAGAGTCAAAGGTCGGGTCTAAAGGTCCCGTTATAAGGTCCATAAATGATTATATGGGTGGACGAATATTACCTTGGACGTTAAAGATGGACAGTTTCTCACTTAAGGAGGAGAAAGGAGATTCATAACAGATAAAGTACATTAAGAGTAGTGTCACTTGTAGGGTTTGACAGGGTACTACGTTGGTCTTTGGAACCTGAAAAAGATATAAAGAGAGAGGGAGAGTGGAGTTGTCAGTTTGTCATTTTGTTGATCGACTCAGAGAAGACGGAGACTCTGCAAGAATTCCAATCAGGGGAGGAAAGAGTCTGGGGTGGAGACGGAGTCAAACTTAAGACAAAGAGGGACACTGCATGGTTGGCGAGACCTCGACCAGAGTCGAGAAAGGTCGGAAAACAGGAAATTTAAAAGGGACGCGATACTGTTCTAAATGAAAAATTTTTGTGTTTGGGTCACTGTCATAAGAGAAATACACTACTCTGGTAGACGGAGAGAGAAGCAGAGGTCGGAGTAAGGGTGTTGGGGGTTTCGGTAAAAGACAAGACTAGACAGATGTGACGAACGGTTTCCGAGGTAAAGGAGAGTGTGGAAAGTTAAGAACAAAGGTTATAACCGAGGAGTTTTGTGAAAAGAGGAGACGAGACAACTAAGAGGATGAGTTGATAGTCATTTCTAACCGTGTATATAGATGAGGAAAAGTATTTTTTTTTTTTCGTTTTCTTTCTTTTTTTTCTGTCGTGTTAATAAGGGAAAAATACTCTAAGGGACCAAAATGAGGGGTGACGTGGTAGGGGATGGAACCCGACTCACTCTGTGAAAGGAAGTACTAAATTATGTTAAAGGTCCGAATATATACGTAGAGTCTGAATGTGTGTGTGTACATAATATATGCATATTGAACCGTAAATTCTATGATATCACCTTAATGTCTAAATGAGTACACGAGAGAGGGAAACTCCCTTCTTTAGAGCAAGTGAAATGAAGACATAAGTGGGTTGTGTGTCGTACATGAACTAAATGTTAACAAGTCAATTGCTTACATAGGGGTGTTATGGGTCGTTTCAGGATATACGACATTACAAACACTTTCGTAAAGGAGTCACTGACGATTGAGATTAAGTACTGGAGATTCTGTGGTAGAATTTAAAGTACGTGTATCTGACTCTCTTAACCCCCTAATATACTTCATATTAGACGCATGGATATATCAGAAATTTTATAATAAATAACTAAATAAATAAAAACCGACACGACCCAGAGGTAACTACGCACACCCGAAAAGGATCAACACTCACCCCCGACGAGAGATCAACACGACACGCGTAAAGAGTAACACCACCGAAAAGAACACCGTTTTGTTACTCGAGACCCACGCGTCCGAAGTCATCAACGTCGTGTACCCGGGTCGTCAACGCCAAACACCCGAGATGTCGAGAACCCGACGTCATCAAAACACTTATCCGAATCAACGGGACTCCGTACACCTTAGAAGGGTCTGGTTCCTAGTTTGGACACATGGGACGTACTCGTCCTCCGAAGAATTGGTGACCTGGGTCCCTTCAGGGTGTATATAAGAAAAAAGTGCCCCCATACCATGAGAGGTGACAGACTCACTTGGGATGGCCTTACACTGATTCAATCTCGACCAGAAGTTAAGAATCGGGATTTAGAATAGACATCACTGAACGACGAGACGGGTGTGGTGGTCCCCACAAAGACGGAGGGTTCGATGTAGTAGGTGAATAAACTATTCAATGTACTTTTCCTTGTTGTTTCCGTTTTTCGTTGTTTTTTCCTTGTTGTAAACGAAGAAGTGAACGCGGTTTGTGAACTTTGTGTAGGGGACTCGTCCGTGTACGGAACGAGTCGAGTTCTCGACTGAGTATGTGTAGTCACTTCAATCTAGTGAGGAAGTGTAGTGTGTGTTTTTGTTTGAGTTTTACCGAACTTCTACGTTTATATTGTGAACTGTGATATTTTGAGGATTTTCTCTTGTGTCCGTTTTGTAAGAGATTGTATTTAACCGGTTTCAAAAGAATACAGTCAGAGGGTTCCGTTCTATTTATTTTCCTTTTTATTTGTTTACCCTGAATTAGTTTGAATGTTCGAAAACGTGTCGTTTCCTTTGGTATTTGTTTTGTTTTCTGTTAGATACCTAATCCTCTTTTATAAACGTTTACTACGCCGACTATTCCCGAATTAAAGGTTTTACATGTTTATCGAGTATGTTGAGTTATTGTTTTTCGTTTGTTACGTTATTTTTTTACCCGTCTTCTAGAGCTCTCTGTAAAGAGGTTTCTTCTGTATGTCTACCGGTCATTCGTGCACTTTCCTACGAGTTGTAACTAATCATAATATCTTTACGTTCAGTTTTGATGTTACTCCATGGTGGAATGTGTCTAGTCTTACCGGTAGTAAAATTTCAGATGTTTATTATTTACGACCTCCCTTATACCACTTTTCGCTTAGGAGGATGTGACAACCACCCTTACATTTAACTACGTCGGTGATACCTCTTGTCATACCTCCAAGGAGTTTTATGATTTTTATCTCAATGGTATACTAGGTCGTTGGGGTACGGACCCGTATATAGGCCTGTTTTCTTATTAAGTTTTTCTATATACATGGGAATACAAGCTTTTCTATGTACTTAGGAATACAAGTATCGGTGTGATAAATGTTAGCGGTAATGCACCTTTGTTGGATTTACAGGTAGTTCTGCACTTGCCTATTTCTTCTACCCCACGCATGTGTTACCTTATGAGGAGTCGGTGTTTTGCTTTCTTTCTTCCGGTAAACGTCGTTGGACCTACCTGGATCTCTCATAGTGCGATTTACTTCGTTCAGTCTTTCTCTTTCTGTTTATGGTATACTATAGTGAATGTGCCTCTTAGATTTTATGTTGTGTCTACTTGAATAGAAACTTTGTCTTTGTCTGAGTCTGTATTCTCTTGTCTGAATTACCAACGGTTCACCCTCTCATCCCCTCCTCCCTACCCAACCCTTCGACCCTAATCGTCTACGTTTGATAATATATATCTTACCTATTTGTTGTTCCAGAATAATATAACGTGTCCCTTGATATAAGTTATAGGACTCTATTTGGTATTACCTTTTCTTATACTTTCTATATATATATATATATGTGTACATATTGACTTAGTGAAATAACATTTCATCTGTAATTGTGTTGTAAGATTTAGTTAATATCAAGTTATTTTATTTGAAATTTTTTTAATTTCTTTTTCTTCTTGAGTCTCCACTCTCACCTCTCTCTTCAACACCCGACATCGACCGTCGGAATCGTCTCCACCCAACAAGACTATGATACTTTAGTTTAATACCCCTAAACCCGACATTCGGGTCACCGGTCCACAATGGGGTCTTCGAGGGAAGCGGTCGTCGGGGTACTGTGTAGTGGTCATTCAATACAGTCTATTCTTGGTACAGTCGTCAAAGGTCCTGAGTAAAGGGAGGACTAATGTCCTCGAGGACGTCACTTTAGTCCTCATGAAAAGTTCAGTACACAACCCCACTGTTTTGTCCTCTCACGTACGTAGGATCAACAGGGTACGTCAAAAGACCTCTAAAGGTGGGTATAGACTCCATAGAGTCGATGTCTTCACGTGTCTTAACTGGTTATGAGTAGAAAAATGAGTAAAGTCATTCACCATTAACGGAGTTCTACTCTCCTGGTTTCTGTACAACGTGAAAATTCAGTCTTCCTACGATTCTCTAGTAGATTGGATTATCGCAATAAAATTTCGTTCTACGTCTTCGACTACCGGTGTCACGTTTTCGGTAGTCAGGTTCTAGTCTCTTAGAGTTTGTGTACTTATGGAAGTTCTTGGGGAGGGACCCTTGCGAATCCTAAAATCATCTTAATAGTTGTGAGTCCTGGATATAGATGAATGGAGTCACAAAGAAGTCTTCTTTTTGACATCATAGAATGTAGTTACACGTCAACTATCCTTTAAACGTCGTAGAAATCACTAAGTAAAACATAAGACCCACTTTGGATCGTCTCTTAAAACAAAGGTCACGAAACAGCAAATGAGAGTAGTGGGGAGTACTGTAGCCCGGTGACGAAGTTTGTGTCACTAGGAGTTCCTTATGGTGACTGAAGACTGACTCTTTCTGGTCTTGAAAGGTTCTACTCTTTTACTTTTAAGGTCGAGAATGGTAAGTTCTACCAAAAGATGTTTCCGTCTGTACCCCGACTAGACGTGCCACATCCACAGTAACCGTCTCATGAGCTTCTCAGGCATCATCCCCAATTTCTCGAGGACTCTGTCTTCCTTCTTCTTAAGAGAGCTTCCTGGTGACATCAGGTCCGACGTTTCCTTCGTCTCCAGGTCCTTCGAGTAATGTACTCCCTCCACCCCCTGGACAGAGATACGTCCTGGACCGAACGGGAAAGTCTGAGTCACTCTCCTTTCATCTCCCGTCGGAGACGAGAAATGTCACCTAGGGTTCCCTTCAGATTAAACGACTTCTTTTACTCCTACGTCACTAACCAAACTCCCACTACAAGAATTTGTAAATACCGTCACAAGGAATTTGAAGAAGGAGTTAATATAGTGTGGATGACCTATTTTGTGTGTCGACCAGGTGTCGACCTGAAACAGCACCCTCTGTCTTTTCTTAAAGAACACTACCACGTACACGTACTTAACTTTTATGAAAGACGATTCAACTAGGACGATACGGGAGGACCCACCCGAACGAAAGGTGTCAACTCTACCAAACGATACTTTAGTGACTTTCATGTACTTCTTAAACCATTCGTCAGTATATACACGAAGGGACCTCCGAGTCAGTAATTTCTTAGACGGGTGTTCCGACGTCTGGTCTCCTGGACCCAAACTGGGGACCCAACCCTTTTAGGGGACCTCGTCCTTTACCGTTGGGTGAGATTATAAGAACGGACCATTTGGGGTACGATCTCCTCGGACCGTCCGATGTAGGTACCCCAACGTTCTGAATCGTTGAGTTGGTGATAGTGGTGGTGGTCGGTATGTACACGTGAGAACCCCCTCTCAGGAAACTAGTCTATGAGTCTCCCCACCCATGTGGTTCCCCTATGGAAAGTCCCATATTTGACTCTTCCATTTCTAGATCATCTAACCAGATATAAAACCCGAATATGAAACTGGTGCACTGGAGTCTAAGATCTTGTACGGTTCGTAGAATCCGAAAACCTCTTGTACTTTAAGTTTCTAACCGTTGTGGACCTCTCTTTCCAGAGGACCCTCCTGTACTAGTCTTGGTGGAACCCCCTTTCCGAATCTCTGTGGGACGAGGGACTCCTTTTAACGAGTTCTGGACCCCCGAGACAGATGGGTGTGACTCCACAGACGTACTTTCACGACCGCTGAGTGGGGAGGAGAGGTTGTTTCCACTACATCTCGAACAAAGCGACCTCGAGGAAGGCCCTTATCCGGTAGTGGACTAACTTCCAAGGGAGGTTGTCCACCAGAGCTGCTTACTACTCGGATCTTTACTCTTCGGTACACCCGCCCGTCGGCCACGAACCCGAAGTTACAACCCCTCACAAGATCCACTCTACACCCCCGGGTCCAACTCAGAGTGAGGGATCTGAGGAGTAGTTCCATGTCTAAGGTAGTCAAGTTGGTGCCTGAATGAGACTGTGAGAAAAGTTTTACTATTTTCGTGGTCCTGTTGTGTATGGTCAAGTATTACCCTGTGTAAGATAGGTATAATATGATAGCAGTAATATATATATATATATATATATGTGTGTGTGTGTGTGTATGTGTGTATATATTAGTTAAGATTCTTCTTAGAGAATCCGACTTAAGAATTTAAACCCAAGACGAAAAGTTCTACTTTTATCATTAGTGTCTCGTCCCTCTTTGTTAAAGAATGAATCTAGGGGTTTAGTTTCGAAAAACTGATTACTCATCAATTTAAACAGGGTTTTTATACATTTCCCTTTGTATTCTCAAAAATAAATCAAGTTCCAAAGGAAGAAAAGACTCTTCCGGACGGTAACTAAAATATGTACCAAAACAGACTTTAGATGACAAGAAGGAGAGAGAGGAATGGAAGAGAAGGACGGAGGGAAGGTTAAAGAATTGGAGGAAAGAAGAAAGGTTGAAGGATTGAAAAAGAGAGGAGTTAAGATACTGGTACTGACTACAGTATGGTACCATAGGCTACAGGTCTGTTTATAATGGTTCAATATCTCCTCTTTTGCTATCTTTGTAGAACGTTGACTTAAATCACGGTTCGAGTCACCTCGAGTTAATTTAGTGAGTGAATTAAAAGGGACCAGGGACTGGTTTAGGAAACCGAAGGTCAAAGGCCATCTTTAACGCCTCGAACCGGAGTTTCAGAGAGGACATCCCACTTCCCCGAGAACGTGACCGAGAGACATTTGGACGTCTCTCTTCGTGTATGCGACTTCCAGTAGTGAAAAATGACTTCTTGTTTATACGTCTCTCGTCACCATCACCCTCCTGGGTGGTCTCCGTGTTAGGAAGTCCTTCAAAGGGATAGTGAGGGAGTCAGTGAAACTATTATGGTCTTTATTATGCTACGTCTCTTTTTATTTAAGACTACTGTTATTTATGAATATAGAATGTGACGTAAAGTTTAACATAGAGAGAAGTTTTATGGACCTACTCATATAAAGAACCGAATTAAATGAATGTATAAACTTTTACTGTATTTAGTTTAATCCGAGAATATTCAACGATATTCACTTACATTGATGTTACCTCGTTGGTTCTGACATTATATACACATATAACGTGAAGAGATTGATATAACTGGAACTACGAATATATTTGTATGGACAGGTGATCTCGTGTCTCATAGATCCCCAAATATAATCTAATAGTACATGGTATTTTCGTTTTAATAATTATTATAATAATAATTATCATTAAGGAATGAGAAATATCTTCCTTGAAAACATAGTGAATCTTACGAAACATTTACGAAATAATAGAAATATGTGGAAAGTCCCTTTTTTCCTGACCTTTTCTATTATAAGGAAACGTTCAAAGGGTCTACCGATCGTAGTGTCAAACGAGAACGTTGTTGTTTACAAATCAAATACAAGGTCTATAACTTAAATATTAGACCTCTTCTGACTGTGGTAGTTTGAGTGTCTTTACTCTTATATTAATGTCCAACTCTGCTAACGATGGGTATTTCCTTCTCTTGAGTCAAGAGACTCTAGTGTCCTGTGAGATCGGTTCAAGTCCTTCCGAAGGGACCCTTTGTACACTTCTTACTCCTCCGTACTTAATCTGACTGACTCAATCCTTTCCGAAGACAAATCGGTTCTCTTCTCTACTCGACCCTCTTCTAAGATCCATCTCGTGGTCGTACACGTTTCCATGACTCCGTCCCACCTCTCGCCACGAGGTCAAATAGACCTCGTAACCCTCACTCCTGGTCTTACTACATTTTGTTTCGAACCCTCCCCCCGTCCTCTGTCCAGTTTGTCCTATTCCATAAAAGAAAATTTATTAATTTGCTAAAACAAATTACAATTTGTGTTGTCTTTCAATCACACATCCCCGGTTCTACTGTGTAGACCTCAATATCTTTGGAGTCAGAAAGACGTCGTCTCTCTCTTTTGGTCTCTCCAGGTCTTACCTAAACCGGGTGGATTTGACCTGATCCCACCACAGTCACCTCTACTCTTATCCTATCTAACCTCTACACAAATCCTCCGTTACTTGACCTATATCCATCGTTCATTTCCACTCAAAGTCTGTAATATTACTTTACCTGAAACCACTGAAAGTGACTCTACCCCTGTTTACCTTCTTCGTGTTTAAACACCCCTCTAGTGTTCGAACCAGAAACTACCACTATGGAAACTGATAAACTAACCTTTCTCTGTATCAAACTTTCTCTCCTCTTATTTTGGACCGTGACTCAGAACTCCTACCATCCTTCCCTTCCTACTCAGACGTCTCCACCGGTTTCTGTGTCTACTTTACGGATGTCACCACAGTGGTTTCGGTTGACTTCTCCACTGAATACTCTTCCTTGGTCCGGTGGTAAACTTCTCCTTTCACAGAAATGACTTTACGGTCCAAAGTCTTACATCCATTTTGATCTTATGGTCAGACGTCCACGTTCATATTAAAAGAAGATCGTCTACAGTCACATAAAATATTCTACTGAAAGAGTGACGACCATGATGGTGATGTGGGCACCAGTGATGATACATAAAGAAATTATTAAATACGAAGTACTCCACGAAACCGTACGTACTCGGTGATAGAGACAACGGAGTCCATTTTCAGTATTTCCAGATCTTTACACCCTTAACATTTTCAATCGTAGTTTATAAACCTAATGTGTGAGACTCTAGGACACTAGTTTCGATCCTCTCATTTCTTAATTCCTGAAACTATGTATTTAACCTACTGACAAACTTAAGTACCACAGTCATTACAGACTGTGGTCTGTCGATAATCCTTACGACTAAGGAAAATTTTTTTCGAATGGGTTTATTAAGAGTAAATCACTTATTGAGAAATATGAGGGAATCAAAAAGATAAACGTTCTACCATAGAAGTCGTACATTACTACAGCTTTGGTATGAGATCACAGTCTTCAAACCTGGTTTCACATCTGTACAACCCCGAACGGTCCACCGAAACACCATTTCTTAGGTGGACGGTTACGTCCTCTGGATTCTCTGTACCCAAACTAGGGACCCAGTCCTTCTAGGGGATTTCCTCCCGTACTGTTGGGTGAAGTCATAAGAATAGATCTCTTAGAGTACCTGTCTCCTTTGACCGACCGATGTCAGGTACTCCAACGTTTCAGTCTGTGCTGAATCTTACGTACGTGTATCTGTGTAATAGTCTGACCCTGGTTTGTAGTACGTCTGTGTGTTCAGGGGATTTACCCTTACGAGACGAGAGGTCTTCATTCAGTAGGACACGTGTGGTCTTTGTCGACTAACACGACTACGACGGAGACTGTTTCGAGGGCCAGGAGGGAAAGGGTTCGTACAGTAGAATCAATATAACATACAGTCTCCTTCGTGAGTGTCTTGTAAAGGAGTTGTTACGGTGACTATGTGAATACCTCCTTTCCTATTGTTTCTCTTTGACTGAATTTTTGTAAAATCCTAATCGTTTTGATGGAGACCCTCTATCAAGACTTACTGTGCTACCCCCACGTGGTTTGTTTTTCCATAAGGTCAAAATTCTTGACTGAGGAACCTTTTCTGGGACTACGACCCTTTCTAACTTCGTCCTCCTCTTCCCCTACTGTCTCCTGCTCTACCAACCTACCGTAGTGGCTGAACTACCTACACTCAGACTCATTTGAGATCCTCAACCACTACCTGTCCCTTCGGACCGTACGACGTCAGGGACCCAAGTGTTTCTCAGCCTGAACTGACTCGTTAACTTGACTTGACTCTATAAGATCTGGATACCGTCATGACTCACTGTGGTCGACTCACTCGGTAGGGAAGACCCCCTGTCTCGTATAACGATTTAAACCAAAGAGAAGACGTAAAGGGGTGACCGAAGTTTTCGTTTCAAACTTGAGACTGAAATCTCCAATACTCTATCCTGCAATGATCTAAAAAGCTTTGATTACAGGAAATGATTTAAAATTTCAATATTTTTATTTAAACTCAAATGGTGTTTGTAGGTACTGTTGTACTATGACGTTTAGTTCTGTTATCCCCTTTTAGAAAGTTATAGACCTAGAACAAACCCTTATAATTAAACAGAATTCGATTAATAGAACTACTTGGGTCCTTTATTATCAAAGAGAAAAACGATTTGTCAAGTTATATGTGAAGGAGTAAACCTTACCTTTTATGGGTGTTTGTCATAGTACTCATTTAAGTAAGATTCTTTTGAAGTCCCCTTGCTAAAGTATGGTAAAATTTTTTAAGAATCTGTAGAAGTACCCCTATATTTCCACCAGGGATCAATCATACCTTGGATCGTTGAGGAAATGTTGAATTGTTTTTTTTATGAGTTTAACCATCGATTATTGTAAGACTGAGTATTCCGGCTTACAGGATCTTTCTCGAGAAGGGAAAATTTACGAAACTCTTATACGAAGTCTTTTTATGTCGTTAAATCTCGTCCCCGGGTGTCTGAAACAACCATTTCTCAGTCTGTCGTTTATAAAATCTACGACCCCCAGGATACCACAGACAGTGATGATGAGTCGAGACGACAAACATCGTACTTTCAACGGTGTTTTTTATATGTTTGTAAGTACAGTTACATACCGTTTTTGGTGGTGTTATGACATTTCATTAACCGGAAGTTAATTTTATTTATTCAATTAAATTTATTCTTTTTTTATATATTTGTCCACAGTGGCCCCAGGTCATTTAGAATGACTATCTGTTACTTTGTACTTAAAGTAATGTTAAAAGTGTAGTACTTTATAATCAAAATGTTATCTACAAAGGTTTAGTAAATTTTTACGTTTGTACATTATCGAACCCCCGTTTTGTCCACCGTCACACAGTTGTGGGTTGAATCACACGCCTGCTAGTCTTTTGACTCTACTTTATGCCCTCTCCCCCGTCGAAGTAGGTCACCTTTGTGCGGTGATCGTCCTCCGTCTCTCGGTTTTGGAGTGCAATGGACCCCTCAAGACTCCACTCCTCGTCCCACTCGTCGCCCCTCTCTTCGACATGGGTCCCACCTTCCGCCGGACCTCCCCCTGTATCCTGTATTAGAGAAGGAGTTTCTCTGACGTTTCATCTTTTTTTTTAACAATCAAGAGACAGATACTCTCTTAAGAGTTCTCTGTCATTTTCGTGAATCTAAGTGAATCTACCCGTGTAGGAGCGTACGTTTGAGAGGGATGTTGTTCCAGAGGTAGTTCCTGGTGTACATCGAATACTATGGGATCAGCATGTACATTTCTTCCTTTACTTCTCGTCCACATTCTCGCCTACGGGATGAAGTCAGTGTCGGTGATCTTAGGAGGTCTTGTTTGTTACCCACAAAATCAGGTCCGACAGCCCCTCTTGGTGGGTCTCGTCAAAGAGGTCAACGAAAAGGTCTTAACAAAGTCCGAGTCGGGGAATGGAGTCGTTTTACTGCTCTAGACGTAGTGTCCTGTTGAAAAGTTCGGGTACTAATGGGAGTCAGGCTTACATTACCTAAAAGAGGGATCCTATTTACACCCTTTCTTTTCTTAATGCGTGACTGTATTCTCGATTCCTTACTTAGGGAAAGGTTGGGGGAAAAGTGGAAGTCATCCCGACTTGTCACTACAAGATTACAGGTCTCATAAAACTCCATCCAATCCAAGCATAATAGCCTCTTCCGTTACCGTGGGGTGAGGTCATGAGAACGGACCTTTTAGGGTACCCGCCTCCTCGGACCATCCGACGTCAGGTACCCCAGCGATTGTCAGTCTATGCTGACTCGCTGAAGTGAAAGTACGTAACCTCTTCCTTTACCGTTGGGTAAGGTCACAAGAACTGACCTCTTAGGGTCCCTGCCCCCTCGGACCACCCGACGGCAGATACCCCAGCGTGTCTCAGCCTGTGTTGACTTCGCTGACTCGTCGTCGTCGTCGTCCAAGTATAATATCCAAGGGTCCTACGAGCAGATCCTTGACAAAAAGAGTCTGAGCGTAACCCCCTCTTCGACTCCTCGTGTTTGTTCGACTCCAGGAATCTCTCGGTGTGTCAACCTTCACCTCGACCCTTCCCGGCGACGCCCGAGTACCACAAAATCTTCGGTACCCTCGTTTCTCCGTCCCCTGCAGAGAGAGAAAAAAAAAAAAAAAAGCCCTGCAGAGAACTCTTTGGAAGACGGACTACCTTTTACTTAATTCAGGTATGACTCAGGTCTCTCCCAGGTCGGGGTCTTATGTCCTCTTGGAGGGTACAGTCAGGTTCGTGTCCGTTGTCAAACAGAGACAAATTAATGTTGTGTACGTAAGACTGTAAAAATGTTGTAAGTTGAGGTTAGACCGTCAATAAGGTTATTCAGATATCTATTTATTCTAAAAAGGAAAACTAGTTTATTTGAAACATTACACAAAAAGATTGTAAGTTTATAAGTTTTTAAAGTTTGTGATACCGGTTTTTAGTGGGGAATATTAGTACGAAGTTTCTTCAATCTACAAAAAAAGAGAAAGAACTTCTCTATGTCGTCTTTAGACCCTTCTGAATTCCTGACTATAAAATAATCAAAGTGAAAAAAACGAATTTAAAACCTCTAGGAAAATCTCAGTGTACATGAACATTCTTTAATTATTTCTCACTAGACCATATGGAAAATTAGTCAAAGGAGATTACCTACTAATTTTTTTCTAATTATTTTTATGACGTCTATAAAAAAGAGAGAGACTAATATTACTACACTTAGGTTTAGAAGTAGTATTAAACGAACGAAAGTCCATTTTATATTATTTTAACTGGAAAAGCACACACATAAAAATTCCTCTGTTCTCTTTGAAAAACCGAAGTTATTTCTATGTATTTTATCTTAATTTGTCTCTTTGTGTGACACCAGGTTGGACAGTCATATCTATCTCATGACAACACCATTTACAATAAAGGTTTTGGGTCCCCATGAGGATCATCGAAGAGACTGTCCCCTAAACCTTTAACCTGGTCCACTCTCGGGCCGGTCCCCACACTCTTGGTGCGGAAGAGGTCGTCGACGAAGAGGAAGACACAGAGGCACAGGTACTAAAGTACGCGGGCTCACGACAGGAGTTTAGGACTATGGCGGATTATCGGGAGAAGAGACGTCCTGAGAACACCTGGGACGAGGAGACCAAATGACTGAAGTCAGGGTGCTTCCTGACAGTTTAACTACACAAGAGGGTTACCGTTACAGAGACCCTGTTCAGTGAGACGATGGGGTTGTCTGGGTATGGACCCATACGGGGACCAGAGGGACGGACCCCTTTTTCCTCTCTTGTAAAATCCCCAGTGAGAAATAAGGGTCCCAAGGACCCCTTTTCTTCAGGTTTCTCTCAGTTCAGGTACTCCCGTCGTCCCACGGAAGGAGTCGGTCCCCTTCGCCCTGGGGGACGTCATCGAGATGGTGACGAGGGGTGTGAGTTTGGTGTAGGTGTACAGTCTTTGGGTTCGTCTCAGAAGACTCTCAAAACCTGTGGGAGACAGTACAAACACTTTTAGGGTCCGTCTGGATGATCAGATTCCCCGGAGGTTTACGGGGACCCAGGTCGGGTTTCCGTGACCCCGGATCCACACCCCTCTAGAGACTCCCACTCTTACGGTAGACGGAGAGGACGGACGGAGGATAGTTCTTTTGAGGTCACGTTTCGAGGGTAGTCTCGGGACCAGTCACCTCGGTGGACGAAGAAACTGTAGGACTGTAGAAGTAAACACCGGAGTTTCCAGAGTTTTGAGTCATAGATGTTACTCTAGGAACTGTGGGGAGAAAGTAATAGAGACTTAAGACTAGTACAGGAGGTACCGGGTATTATGTTAGAAATCGATATATAAACCGAATTTTTATAGTGTTGACAGATAGTAAACAGAAAGAGTTATCTAATATTCAGGGTACTCTAGTTAAAAACTAAACGAAGTGATGACCCATACTTCGGGATCACGGTAGAACTAAGTCTTATGGACGGGTTATTTTCGTGAGCAACTTCTTTCTTTCTTTCTTACTCCTGCCGATGGTGAGATAGAAGGGAGAAGGACACACCAAAGGAATACTAAGTGAAGACAGACGACTTAAGTCAAAAGACTCTTGAGTAGGAGATAGTAGATTGGGTCGTTGACCGAAACACTTAGGTCTTGTCACCCAGGTGCCGAGGGACTCTTATCGTTACTGGTTTGTCCCTAGTACCCGGGGAGCACTCCTGGTGCCTCCTTCGTCATTCTCTCCTCCAAAAGGAAAATTGAGCACCTGGAAATTTTAGTTCAATTGAGTGGGAGTGTGGTGCCGATCCCCGTCCGGTTCCGGGTCAGTGCCACTCGTCTCGGGGCACAAAACCTAGGAACTTCGGACTGGGGAACTTCTCGCCCGCAAACGAGAGGAAGACGGAAAAACTAAAGTACCGGTCAAAGACTGCAGTGAAACTCAAAAGTCAAAAACTCCTCGATAAACCCAAAGGTTAGACCTGAGATGTCCAGGAAGTCCCAGGTAATTGACAAACTTTAACATACGTTTCTAAGTGTAAAGATATAAACCTTCTCAGATATTCTCAAAAGGAGTCTAAGAGTCTTCCTATAAACAAAGATGTAATTAAAGGTTCGAAAAAGATTAAGGTTGTAAGGGATTAAAGTACAGGGGGTATAGACCTTTTCATATTAACATGTTACGGTGTGACGTTGTCTTGGAAGTTCCAAAGAATTTAAAACAATATTACACTGTGCAACACAAATGATATATTTACGACTTTGAGAAGTGAAGGGAACCCTTTATATGAGGTCAGAAATAAAAGTGTCTCCTAACAAAAATAACGAAAATTTTACTAAATTTATTCTGAGATCACGGAAACCCCTCGAGTGTAAAGAGGGTTTTCGTTCGTCGTTTAAGGAATGAATCACCATCTCAGTCATTCCATTTTTTACAAGTTCTCGTTACTGCATAGTCCTTCAAAAGTCCATCATGTTACGGAGACTTTTAGGGAACCGCTAAGAGAATTTAATAATACGTCACACTCAGTCTCTCTTCGGGTACTTAACTGGTTTATACCGGGACGGAAGGTACCGTGTCATTATTTTGAACCCGTCTCAACTTTTATTTACCTTCAGTGTGAGTAAGTTCTATTTCTAGAAATCAAGTCAGACTTTCACTAGTAACAAAGGACAGAAGTATCATCTCCCAGTCCGAGACTGTCCTCTCACCATGTTTCTGTTTCTTCTATATCTAGGACGGGATTCCTCGAATACCATAACATCCGTCTGTAGTCATCACCATCTTATGTTCCCTATTTCCTTTTAATAGAATCTTCATGTTTTTGTTTACGATCATTTCGTTCCGTTTTTTTTTACGATTTCAGAAGGATCTAGTGACTTAGAAACGTAAACTAAACTCGGAAATTTTACCCGACTTTACGGGAATTCTCTTTTCGGTAAGATCCCCATCCTATTTTATGTCCGGGAAACTCCCTCCACTTTCTGTGGTCTTCCTTCTTTTTTGGTCGGGTCCTACCTCTCAATCTAATCTCGGACTGAATCCCCTGATACCGTTAACACGAATCTTTAAAACTGAAATGATATATGTGTTGTCCTCGGTACTCTTCAAAAACCAAAGACCGTAATAAAACAAACATAACTCCCTACTTTTACCTTCGTAAACAATTACGTAAAACTTTAAGACCTCTCTTTTCTACGTCCTCACAGAGCTGTGTCAAGTAGACCAAGAACTTAACGTTTCTTAAGGTGAGAGTACTCTCCCGAATGTAGAACGGAATCGTACTGGAGACCATATTCTTTCCAAGGCAGTTTTGGAAAAACCTGTTCCTCGAGTCTCAAAGTGTTCCTTGACTTCACGAAGGGTGTTTCTTAAGGGGGGTTCCCGGGGTACATTTATTCGGTTAAAATAATCAACTACGTAAAAAGTGTTCAAGAGTTTGATATGGGTCTAAAGGTGGGGGAGGGGGTACTTTGATTCCAGAATAGCATTGACCCTCCTTCTTTTTTGACGTCTTCTAGATGTACCTGTCGGAGAAAGCGAACAGAGAGTTCGGGAGTATTTCACCCGTACTCAGGGTTTAGTATTTAGACCGGACTTGACGAGTCACCGGCCCGATCCCGTCGGTGCCGTCCTAATCCTTTTTGCGTCCCGGCTAGTCCCGGGTCGCTCCCACTCCCCGTCGTCGCTCGGACTTTGTTCTAGGGTCGACCGGGGGAATTACTGTCATTCCCATCTCAGTGTATAGGTGGTGACGGGGAGGTGGACGATAATACGCCGGACAAAGGAACTCCTGATTTAAGGTCTCTCCGAAGGTCACTCTGTCCGGACCCTGAACTAGGGAAACACCAGTACGACGTTACGAACGGGGACCTGTATGGAGAGGAACTTGTTGTCTTATCTTACATTGACATACCCTGATCTTTAGTGACACACACACCCGTCAACCCTGTTTAAGACCTGTTTTCTACATCTCTGGTTTTTTGGGTTGACGGTGAAAACTTCTCGGACTTCGTTTTCATCTCCCGACCTTTGTTTTCGACCCATTGATTCGTAACGGGAGACGTGTGTCGTGGTTTATTTCCCTCCACGTTTTGTAGGTTCGGTGGGGAGACCCGACTGGGGACCTATGTGGGAGGGGAGGGGGATGTATTCTTTGGTCAGGGGGGTGTGGGCCCCCTCACTCGTTCGTTCCGCTGGACGACAAGGAAAAACGAGGGGAGACGACGTCGTCCATGGTTATGCTGGAACGGACTTAAAGAACAGACCGGAGATCAGTTAAAGATAACTGACCCCTTCCGGTTCTTGAGTCCACCGATTGTGACTCGACGAGACTCCAAGAGGCCTTCTCACGGGAACACCGTCGATCGGGATTTCTATCAGGTACCCTTCGAAATAACTTCCCGTATCCACTGTACCCTAGATTCCTCCATTGCGACAAATATCATCTCACTTTCACCCATAGACGATTCTCTAGGGATGTTCCAGATCGTCTCTTTACCACTTCTAGGTTCGTATCCGGTAAGTCCCTCCTCTCTTTTCTTCCCAACCTTCTTTCACTCCTCCATTCACAAATCTACACTTCGACTTCTTTCTCCCTCCTCAACTCTACCCGTAAACCCTCCTACCTCCGAGATTGAATACATCTCATTTTGGTATCCCTTTCATCCACAGTTACCCACTACCTACCCTTTCTTGTCACTCACTAGGTAGGACCGTCCTAATTATTTCTGAACTTATCGTTTCTCTAATAAAGCTCCACAACCACTGAGTAACTCCTCCAGTTTCATCTCCTAATGTCAACAGGTGGTCTGAGTTTTCTGGTGGTCTGTCCTCGACCTCAGTCTCCCCCAGTGGTCGACGGAGGGACGGGTACAATGGACCAGGTCTCTTCGTAGAGTCACCTCGGGTGTAACACTGGACCAAAGTCAACTCTTCTCTGACTCCCATCTCCTAATTCACTGTACGGAGGTAGTGACCGGGGACACACGATCTCGTTCATAAGTTTGAAGTTCACTTGTGTCAATTGGTGACTCGTAGAGATCGAAAACTTTACAACCCACCATTTGACTTCCTCTCTATATGAGATTATGGAACCACTCTTACATCCTAAATTGAAGTCTCCTATTAAAAAAGAAAAATAGTGAAACCTATCAAAAGGGAAGGTTTACTTCACTAAGTCAAAGTCTCTGTGAGTAAGTTTTTACTGGGATTACTTGTTATTCTAAATTCGTCAATTTTGTGAAAACTTTGAAAAAACAAACAAGTAAATACTTATATCAGTAGATTATAGACCATGTGAAAATTTATTAATATAAGAAATTTATTTTATTAAGTACACCACGAAATGTATTTATTAGAAACTACTTTCAATAAAACGAGGAAAAGACACGAAGGGAGGTTTAGTTACCTTTCGTAAAATCGTAGTACACTTATTAACCATTCGACTGTACTATCGATACGTTGTCTTGGGGACCTAGGAAGTAATATTCATAAATCCAATATTAAATTTATGTGCTTATTTTGTGTAGTATTCGTAGACGGCAGACAGGTGTCTCCAACAAGGTGGACCTTTTGGTCACCCTCTCTGGACCTTAATTTCTCACCATCTGTTCGGGGATGGACTCACACACCAAAGAACGGTTCGAACCGACCGCGAGAACGTCGTAAAGTTTTTACAAACCGACCGCTTCTTTACGGTGTTAGAACAGCAATATACGACTTTGTCTGTTTTCGCGTTCAACACCAACTCAGAGGTCGGGTCTCTACTAAAGTGATTACTAACCTTTTACCGTCGAACTATGGTCCTAATTACCTCCTCTCAGACTTCCCGTCCCTCGTATGAGTAGTTTTTTTACATTCGAGAACCCGAAAAAAAAGACACTGTATTATCGGACCGATAAAAATTTACTAGTTTGGGTTTCGCTTGGTCTAGGTTCAATTAATAGAAATTATAACCTCCTTAAATTGAGCCACAATTTAGTAGGGGGGAACACTTGTCTACCTTCTCTTATTTTATCCAGAAAGTACTCACCTCAAGATGAGACGAGGAAGGTTGAAGATTAAGAGGGTCTCAATAATACCGTTTAAGTTTCTTTAGGAAAAGACTCGTGAACGTGAATACTGAAGACGGTAACCAACTTAAAGGGTTATCCCTATTACTTTTGTAGGTTTAGGTACATCTGAGAAAGTGGTAGAACTATATTCACAAAACCTTTCTCCATCGACTTCAATCCGTACCTCGGAGAAGATCGAATAGGAGTATGTGTGCGCCCTTATCTCCAGATTTAATCTTTGACGTAGATTTTCGTTGGTGTAGACAGTGGAATAGATGTGATACGATAGGCCCCTGGGTCGATTGTTTGGTGACTTATCTTATTTTTTCCTCCCCTTACTCCCAGACCTTCTCCCCTCTCTTTTTCTTCCCTTCTCTCTTCCTGTACCACTCCTCCTCCCTTTCCGTTCTCCCCGTTCTCCTGCTACCCTTGGTCCCCATCCCCTCATCTGTTGTGGTCTTTCCTTCGTGTCTCAGGACTTATAATTTCCTCAGTGTTATTCTTTTTGTTCCACAACCGATAGGTCCCCAAATGTTCGCACTATGTATGGGTCACCGTTCCTCAGTACGACCACGACCGAAGCTTATCGTCGATGATCCGACACAGGACCGGACCGGTCATTTCTCCGAGGAGACAAAGATCTCTGAAGTCTCCGGATTAAAGTTTTATTTTAACATTCACAATTTTTGGAGTAGGTAAAGCCTACTAGAGACCTATGATTAAAAAGTTATACTCACCGTTTTTCCGGGACTGTAGTGGATTTACTTTCCTCCTTACTTCAATATTAGGGTTTTGACTGCCTTTTAATTGTACAAGTTTTTTTTTTACAGAGTCATCTTACCAACCACAACACCAAAAATTTTCACTGGATACAGTTTACGGTACTTACCAGTAGAGTAATTATGTACACTATCCGATACTTTATAAAGAGTAGTCTTTATAAAATTTCCCTTATAACAGTCATTTCATCCAGATAGTAGAAGTAGAGATTCCCCGTCGTGGCTTGAAGTATTGGTTTACACCTGACCCGACCGACAGAATTTGTCATAAATAATATGAACTTTCCAGTAAGAAACAAATAAGAAAAGAGAGTAAATGATATGACCAATGAGGAATATGTCAGAAATATGAGAAATGTGTCAGAGTATAGGAGTGTTTTAAACCGTTCCATTCGTAATAAGTGGGGTCAAATGTTTACCCCTTGAACTCCTAGTCTCTTTTATTCAAAAAGGTTTGAAAATTTGACATTCTCTATCTTGGTCTTATGATTGATTACGAACTGACAGTTCTTAACGAAAATCTAAGGGGTATGATGATCGGACGTAGGTCATAAAACCAAACCCAACCTGTAAAACTGTTTTGAAGTACCCTGTGTCCTAAACGAATCAAATTTTGACTATAAACGCTACTAATTGAAATTAACTCGAACTAAAATTTAAAAATATTTAAGGGATCCAAGATCTCGTACTGTTACTCAAAGATGGTACTAAGGTATATATAAAACTAGGGTTTTCCTGGGAACGTCCCATTCGATAGACTTGCCTCCGTAGTGTCTAAAAGGTGTGACCTCATGTAAGTGGTCTATATACCGCTACCCACATCTACTGAGTGAGATACCATACACTGTTTCTTCAGTTTTATACGAAGTTTTATAAATTCTTAAAATTTCTACTGTAACCTTCTATAAGTATTTCTCGAGTTTATAGGTCTGTTTTTCCTTCTTTCTTTTAAAAGGTTCTGGTCTTAAGTGTGTGTGTCTTAAGTCCCCTCCACTACTCAAGGATATCGTATTTGGGGTCTTTCCAGTCCAGGTAGATTTTCACCAGTAAATTCTGATCCGGGACACACTGTGACGTTCACTGTGAGAAGTTCCGTCTAATACATCCTGAAGGATTAATGTCTTTACCATTAACCCCCAAAAGGAAATCCAAGATGAAAGTATAAAGTGTGTCTGTTCTTATTGTAGGGAGTCTATTCTACACGATGGTCAAGTGAGAGACATACACCGTCAGAAACTTGACGAGGAGACCTTATTCCTCCCTACGTCTCAGTAGGAAAAAGAGAGGACTAGGAAGAAGAACGGGAACAGAGTGAACTCCCTGTTCCCCTTATCTAAAACACGGTGAGACCGACTGAAGAGTGAAACTACGGTAGCCGTGGGTCGAGAGAAGTCTCCCATATCAGTCGATGGTTCTAAATCTACGACCTTAAAGACATTGTCGTGAAAGACCAATTTGCCAATGTTACGTTTCATTACTTTCTTTCCAAACGACTACCGACTATACGGTATAAATCAGAGTATAAAAAGAGAAAGGTACTTAATTATTTATACATTTCCGAAGGACCCTGACTTTATAGAGAGAAGGAAGGTCCCCCAACACAGTCAGACGACATTACACACGACTTTTATAAACACTACGATATTTCTGTCCTTAGAATTTTTGTCGACTTCCGATTCATTCTCTACTTAATGTCTTTCTTTGACCCTTTCGTCGACCTGGACTCTTACCTTGAGTTCTTCCGGACCGACACGTGACTTGAAACGGACCTCCTTTTGTTCCGAAACTTCGTCCTTCTCCGAGTGAAGAGAAGTGCCCCAGCATTCCTTACGTTCACAACATCTTTGCGAAATCCCCTTTTACCAAGGACCAAGAGTCCAATGGACGAATGATGTTTTGGTTCGGTCTGACTTTCTGACGTCTTGGTCTCCTTCCAGTCGATGAGACTTCCGTCTACTGACCGACTCCCAATACGTAGTGGTACTGATACTCGCTCTGTCTCCTTTGTTATACCCCTCGCCACTCCGAACACCTCAGGACTCGGTACCGTTGTAACCGGCTCCTTTTTCCTCCACTGACATCTCGCCACGACCTACCTGAGGTCTACTCTCTTAACCTCCTACTATCGTGATTTATCTTTACACGAAGAGGTTATCCCCGGTCCTTAAATGTCCCTACCTTTGTTAAAGTCCGTCTCGATTTTTTCTGAGATTATAAGATTCTAAAGTATCTTGAACCATACACGACCCTAGGAACACCAAGTCAACAACAAGTCAACGATTCCACACAGGTTGAGAAACACTGGGGTACCTGACTTCGTACTGGATCCGAGAGGAGAGGAAATGATAGTGAAAGCGTTTACACCGGGGTTTCACCATTATTTACCAGGTAACTCCCTTCGGACGGTAGTCGACTCATTGATTAAACCTAAAGTGACGTTTGTACTACGATTGTAAACGAAAGGATTGATGAATTTTATGGATTTTCTTACTTAAAAGGTAAATTTTGGTTCTAATATACTGAGGGACATTAAGGGTCTTAAACTGTGAAAACCTGTGAAAAACCCAGTGACTCAAAGAGTCCTTCCCCACGTACACACACGTACACACACGTTCGTGTGTTCTCTCTCTATATCTTTCTCTCCCCCCTCCCTTCTTTCCCCCTTCTTTCCTCCTTCTCCCTCCCCATCCCGCCNGGTTCTAATATACTGAGGGACATTAAGGGTCTTAAACTGTGAAAACCTGTGAAAGACCCAGTGACTCAAAGAGTCCTTCCCCACGTACACACACGTACACACACGTTCGTGTGTTCTCTCTCTATATCTTTCTCTCCCCCCTCCCTTCTTTCCCCCTTCTTTCCTCCTTCTCCCTCCCCATCCCGCCCCTCCCTCCCCCTCTTCCACCCTCTCTTCCTCTTTCTCCCCGCTCCTCTCAGTGTACCGGTCCCCTCCCTCCCTCTTCTCTCGGGGTGTACTGACGCAAAATCTAAAGAAAAGGAAAACTACAACTCTATCGAAATTAGTATTAACGTTTATATGTTTGAAGTTTGTAAATCGAGAGGTCTGTTTTGTCTTATCTATACGAGTTTTTTATCAAAGGTCGTTGACCTTTTGTTCGAAGAGAAGACACAATGTTAAACCCTTACATTTGACCACAAAAAAATTTTTTTAGACACTAACTTTTGACGTCCAAAATCTGACTTAAACCCAAGTAGTAGTCGATTACGACAGAGTTTTTACGACCTCTGGACCACTATTTGTCACGTTCAAGTCTCCTTTTCGGTTTGACTACTTAAATACAAGTAGAGATTTAAGAAAAACATAAGATTTTCATCTAGTAATTGTTTCAAACGTCTTGATATGTCTTCATTCTCGCTAGATACTCCAAAAAGTTGTATAAAGATTACCGTTTTTAACCTGTTGTTTGTATTACATGTTCTCTTTCAAAACTTAATTTAATACCGTTAGGTATCTTATTTCATATCTTCTTAAAATTACCGTACCTTTGATAGATGTTACACGATATTACCATTTCCTTCTATGTCTTCGTATCTGTTGTGTTAAGTTGACAAATGAATAACACATGATCCTTAAAAGAGGTCTACCTCCCGATATGGTCGGAAAACTGTAGAAAAGGTAGACACGGATATAAAAGATGTGAGCAATCTATGGTGAAATTTAAGTTTTCACATGAAAGTATCCAATAGACTTAAAATGTTTGAAGGTTTGTTTGAACATCAGTTCATATCCAATGTACCTTAGTTCTCCTTTTAAGGGTTAAAATTCTTCGACACATTTCAATGGGAAGGGTTTCCGGTCGAAGGACGTACTACCGGAGACAGTAATCTCAACTATGTTACTGAAAACAGTGTTTTCGTCGAGTGACGTTTCATACTAAGTAGCACTGAAGACGAAACTCTCACTTTTCAGTCAAAGAGGAAGGACAGCCTGAGGACAGGAAATGAACTCCGTTAATGACAATTTGTAAAAATATACATGGGAAGGTCTTTACAAGATACTGAATACTGAAGAGAATGAACTGGTTCTATCCTACCACTTTCTTTGTTTGTAATACGCCAGACAATAGGAAGGAATGACCATTAAATGTAACGTTTGACGTCATATTTGTTCGTTTCGACTGGAGGTCACTAAAGGAATAACTATCTCTGTACCCTAGAACTAGACGAGAAAAGGTGAATAGGTACAGGTTAAGGTAGACCTGTGATGCCTTCACTATTTTGGACAAAACAACCGTGAATTTATATAACGTCTACCTACACGGTGACATAATTTTCCGTGCACTTTCTCAGTTTAGTACTCGATATGAAGTCATTTTTAATTAATTTTTTTTCAGTTTCTTACTATAAAAATACGTATCTTAGGATATAAAGAGTATAATTGACGAAAGTCCTTTGACAGAGTTGTCAAAAGTCCACTCCATTTCCGATTTTTCTGCAACTCGTCACGAAGATGATTATTGGATAACAACCCCCAAACTTCCCTTAAAAATAGTAGATCCTAGAACTGAAACATTTGGCTAAAATTAAGGCAGGAATTCATGTTACTATTTTTTTTTTAGTTGGGGACTTGTTGTGAGTTCTTTACCGAGGACTTCCACTTGTCTTTTATAACTAAGGGTTTCGACTCCAGATTCTTTGTAGATCTCACTTAAGGGATAACGGGTACTCTCCACTGTGTCTTTTTAGTACCTAATACCTTTATGAAATAACTATAAGGATTGAGAGTAGAAAGACTGGCGATCGACAGTAAAGATTAACCGAGAGGACGACAAAGGTAGAAGTAGTAACTGAATATATTTCCGTGTGGACGGTCTGAGGGGTGGACCGAAAGGACGAATAGAAGAGACCCTCGGTAAGTACTCTGACACACAGATCGGAGTGTCTACGACTCTTAGTATCTCGGCTTCCCCTGAAATCACCGGTAGGGTCAAGGGAAGAGAGACGAATGTCTACCCCTTTGACTCAGGTACCTTTCCCTTCCTTCCACGTTACTGGGTCTCGTGGAGACGTCTCTCCGGTCTCTACCCTGAAGCTAGACCACTGGGTTCAGAGTTCAGAGGGAGGAGGTGTGGGGAACTGAGGGACTCCCACACAACAAAGAAACAGTGGTTGAATCCCGGAGTAGTGGATATACCAGACACCGTCACCGGAGAGTACCGGAAAGAGTGTAGGAGGACACGGTGTTAGGGTAGAGAAGAACCGACAGTGACAGAGGAAATTTTTATACTCAAATATGACCTTACCCTCAACTCTTTAGACTTGAAGACAAGAACTTGAGGGACCCACTAGACTCAGGAACTATGAAGTCAAGTGAACTGACACTTTATACTACTAATTGGTCTCACTTTAATGGTGGATCCTCACAAACCTCTGTGAATTACCTCTACGAAGAGAACACCGAGTCGTCCATTTCTTAGGTGTACGTTCCGTCCTCTGGTCCCAAGTTAGGGACCCAGTCCTTCTAGAGGACCTCTTCCTGTACCGTTGGGTGAGGTCATAAGAACAGACCTCTTAGGGTACCTGTCTCCTCGGACCACCCGATGTCAGGTACCCCAGCGTTTCTCAGCCTGTGTTGACTCCTTGATTCGTGTT
Organism: Capra ibex; assembly: GCA_006410555.1. Lineage (NCBI taxonomy): Eukaryota > Metazoa > Chordata > Mammalia > Artiodactyla > Bovidae > Capra > Capra ibex. The sequence continues at coordinate 34,490,421 of SJYO01052474.1, read as the reverse complement.
CCCATAAAACCAAAAACAAAGACAACAGTATCATTGACTGTGAGGACTTTAAATTACTTACCCTGGTCCTCTTTTCTAGGACGTTACTGTTCCTTACTAAGATGTGAAGTCTCTTGACAATGGGGTTTAACGATTATTAGAAGGGGAAAACACTTTGTCACCCACTTGACTAGAGATTTTCGGGTAAAATTATATATTTAGTAGTATAATAAGAAGAGTTTAAGTAAGGTTCCTGAAAAATTTTTTCAGGATTGAGAAAGTACACCGTAAGTTTCGAAAGGTTTAAAGCTTTGTTTTTGGTTCACCTTTGAATGATAAGACGAGTGTGACTTGATAAATAAGGGACAGAAAGAAGTCTGGAAAGAGTTGGGGTAGAGCCGAGGAATAGGAAGTCGATACGAGAGACACCCCCGACGGGAAAGAGACGGAGACATGAACGATCCAAAATGGTTAAAGAGGTCCAGATCCAGTTCGTGGAAGAAAATTTTCTTTGGAAAAGGACCGGAGGAAACTTGAAGACACCGTAAACAGGATTGTCGAGAGAACCGTGAGTTGGTATAAGATTAAAGAACACAATGAATTGAGACACATACAAAGACCGAAGTCTTTATCTTAGTGTAAAGAGGTCCCGTCCCCAGTATAGAGTGTGTAGAAACGTAAAGTGTTACAAGTGTCTTTGGGACATGAAGTAGTTATAAACACTTTGTTTTAGTATACTCTCGTTTGTGTTCCTTGTAAAGGTGGGGGGAGAGACAAAAATGTGACTCCAGAAGGACTGAGGAGTGTGACATCCGACACAAGAGTGTCATCCTCCTTGGTCCATAAACGAAAGTATCTCGGACTCAGGGACAAAAGGGACCACACGACGGAGACCTAGTCCATAAGAGACGGAGGGTCGAAGGACGAACCAAAAGGGAACACAGTGACGTTTCGATGCTTGTCTCTCTCCAACCCGTCTCCCTACTGTCACCGAATTTTTGGACTACCTGTCAATTAACCTCTCACTTACTTAATCCTTCATATGTCTACCGACTGTGGGAAAAGAGTAGTGTACAATCAGGAAGAACCGACTACGTCTACCGTGAAAGAATAATTGTAACTATAAGTCACACCGACACAAACCCGATCAGTTATTGTAGTTCCTTTACAAAACCTTGTCCATTTGGAGTCTATACGTCTACTGTGGTGGGAATACCGTCTTTCACTTCTCCTGGATTTTTCGGAGAACTACTTTCACTTTCTCCTCTCCCTTTTTCAACCAAATTTCGAGTTGTAAGTCTTTTGCTTCTAGTACCGTAGATCAGGGTAGCGAAGCACCCTTTATCTACCCCTTTGTCACCTTTGTCACAGTCTGAAATATAAACCCCCGAGGTTTTAGTGACGTCTACCACTAACGTCGGTACTTTAATTTTCTGCGAATGAGGAACCTTCTTTTCAATACTGGTTGGATCTATCGTATAAGTTTTGGTCTCTGTAATGAAACGGCTGATTCCAGGCAGATCAGTTCCGATACCAAAAAGGTCATCAACACATACCTACACTCTCAACCTGACACTTCTTTCGACTCGCGGCTTCTTAACTACGAAAACTTGACACCACAACCTCTTCTGAGAACTCTCAGGGAACCTGACGTTCCTCTAGGTTGGTTCAGGTAAGACTTCCTCTAATCGGGACCCTAAAGAAACCTTCCTTACTACGATTTCGACTTCGAGGTCATGAAACCGGTGGAGTACGTTTCTCAACTGAGTAACCTTTTCTGAAACTACGACCCTCCCTAACCCCCGTCCTCCTCTTCCCCTGTTGTCTCCTACTTTACCGACCTACCGTAGTGCCTGAGCTACCTGCACTCAGACTCACTTGAGACCCTCAACCACTACCTGTCCCTCCGGACCACACGACGCTAAGTACCCCAGCGTCTCTCAGCCTGTGCTNCTAGGTTGGTTCAGGTAAGACTTCCTCTAATCGGGACCCTAAAGAAACCTTCCTTACTACGATTTCGACTTCGAGGTCATGAAACCGGTGGAGTACGTTTCTCAACTGAGTAACCTTTTCTGAAACTACGACCCTCCCTAACCCCCGTCCTCCTCTTCCCCTGTTGTCTCCTACTTTACCGACCTACCGTAGTGCCTGAGCTACCTGCACTCAGACTCACTTGAGACCCTCAACCACTACCTGTCCCTCCGGACCGCACGACGCTAAGTACCCCAGCGTTTCTCAGCCTGTGCTGACTCGCTGACTTGACTTGACTTGACTTGACTTTCACTACGAGTACTAGAATTAGAGCAAGAAAGTTGTCCTTCGAAAATTTTAAATATAAAAGTCCAATTGAAGTATATATACACTATCTAAATATACAAATCCCCAAAGTAACTCATTAACTGAAAAAAAAAAGTAGCTGGCACCACTTAGACTTAGACAGACCGTCATGACTCGATGAAAATAGTATACGATACTACGACATACAATTATGACTTTAAGTGGAATTATTATAATTTCTTAAACCTGTAAATTTTATCTAATTTTGCCGTATAAGTTCAACTATGTCTCAAGAATTAAATGGGTAATAGTATAGTTCTGTTATGTAGACACTAAAGACTTCACGATATTTTCCCTCTCCCCTGATATATACAACTCGACTCTTCAACCCCGTGCCGAAAGACATCGGACACTTACACAGTTGACGACTCAAGGACCTTAGACCTCCCAGGACTGTGGGTGTATTGGGGACCTCTCACATATTATGAGGGAGTACGTACCAATGTATGTGTAAAATACATATACGTCATTCTCAATTGTACGAAAGTTATCATGGGATTTTGTTACTATGAATTCTACTGAGGTACTTTCTTTTTAAGTTAAATGGTGTGACCGGAATCTGACACTCACAGGGACCAATCTTTATCAATGTAAAGAGTCACATATGTCTACTCACAGGACTTTTTGATCATTTCCAAAAAAAGAACATATGATTCGAAAGTGATTTTGTTCGAGAAGGAAACTCTGAGTACAGACGAGAGATCTCCGACTGTCCATCTACCGATAAAAGACGAAGATCTCTACGGGTCACACCGAGAGGGACCTTACTGAGAGACACCCTGGTATATATACAAAGAAGAGAAAGATGTCATGAAAAAGGTAAAAAAAATTGGAGTAATATTAGATTGAGATATTCGACGAAATAACCTTTACCAAGAGTCTCGGACATAGTAGACTCTGGGACCACCAAAGATACTTTTCTTCCATATCTATGAACCCTTTACAGTCAGTCCTGTATTTTTTTCTCTAAACGAGTATAATAACAGTCCTTGGTTAATCGTTATCTTTTTTTCGATACAAAACTCAAAACCAAGTTCTTCCCTCTTGTCCTTTCCTATACCCTATATCTTTTTCCTTAAGTCTTTCCGTTCCTTGGACTACGAATTCTTTCCCCCGTCGGAAAGTACCGGGTCGTCTTCCATTAGTTAGTACAACTCACTTTCTTGTATATTTGGTCCCTTCCCGTCTACCATCCCACCCTTGTCTCATAAGTACGCCGGGGCAAGTAAAGGGGGTCAAAAGTCAGGTACTTACTTCAGAACAGGTTTTAGATCCCTCTCCCTCTTCAAATTTTGTCAGTATTCGACGGATCACCAAGATGGTAGCAAAATTCTTAAGTGTGTGCCGGTCACCCGACTCCTCTGTGGTGCAGTCGGTATTCATATCCCTACAGAACTACGACATGAAAGTCAAAAGAAATTTGATCTGCCTAAAAAGTCATTGCACTGACACATCCTTTTTTCCTTTCCGTCTTCCTTTCGTTAGACTCCTACCCAGGTCCTGTACTTCACCCACGGAGCTCAGTAGTCGGAGGGATGATTTCTAGTAGGCCTAGACCGGGTCGGGGACCCCCATTTCCGTTGAGATCTAGGACCGGGGTGGTCCTGTCCGACTGGGGACAGAACACTTACCATCCCGTCCCCGTCTCCTCGACAATGGAGAGGTCGTGACATTGAAGCCTCGGAGACCTCTACGACAGCTACCCAGTCTACCAACCCTTCTGCTGGCAAGACTTCTCCCTAAGCCCCCAGTTATTTTCACCATCGAGCTGACAACACCAGGTGCTTCTTTCTGATGTCTGTCTGGTCCTTTCTCGTGTGTGTACTCTTGGTCGGTTCACTTCACTCACCGTGGGTCCTCGTGAGGTCCCGCGTCGGTAGTGCAAATACAAACGGGGAGGAAAATCGAAGAGTCTTGATCTACCCTCTACGGAGACGACGACGTACGAGTCCTCAAGTCACTTCGGGGGTCAGCGACTATTTGTGAAATAGCCCACACTCAACGTCTCCTCGTTAACATTGTGGAATGAATGGTACCTTATATTCTCTTTGTCTAGAAAACTACCTGTTCAGTAAGATCATTAATTAGTAAACCTCTCGTAAATCAAATAAAAATTTTATTACGGGGAAAAACTAATATCTTAATTATATCAGAGTAACTCTTTACTGAATTTTTCCTATTTTTACATGTTTCTTCTATTGATTTTTAGTAGGGTTTACAATGTCAGATTTCCATTAGTTGTTTTACAAAAACACTTAAAAAAACAAAAGAGAAGACACTTTTATATGTAAATAAAAGGATTGTAGTCGTGGATGTTAAAACAATAGATTCTAAAAAAGTGGATAATAAAATACTCGTAAAGAGATTCAATAATTTACAAGAAAATTGTGTCTTAAAATAACTCATATACCACATGTCAAACTACCTAACCAAGTCAATCAAGTCAACGAGTCAGCACAGACTGAGAAACGCTGGGGTACCCGACATCGTGAGGTCCGGAGGGACAGTTAGTGGTTGTGGACCTCGAATGAGTTTGAGTACAGGTAACTGAGTCACTACGGTAGGTTGATAGAGTAGGAGACAGCAGGGGAAGAGGAGGACGGAAGTTAGAAAGGGTCGTAGTCCCAGAAAAATTTACTCAGTCAAGAAGCGTAGTCCACCGGTTTCATAACCTCAAAGTCGGAGTCGTAGTCAGGAAGGTTACTTATAAGTCCTGACTAAAGGAAATCCTACCTGACCAACCTAGAGGAACGTCAGGTTCCCTGAGAGTTCACAGAAGTTATGGTGTCAAGTTTTCGTAGTTAAGAAGTCGTGAGTCGAAAGGAATATCAGGTTGAGAGTGTAGGTATGCACTGATGACCTTTTTGGTATCGAACTAATCTGTCTGGAAAAAACCGTTTCTTTACAGAGACGAAAAATTTTACGACAGATCCAACCAGTATTGAAAGGCAAGTTCCTCGTTTCGTAGAAAATTAAAGTACCGACGTTAGTGGTAGACGTCACTAAAACCTCGAGTTTTTTTATCAGATAGTAACAAAGATGTCAAAGGGGTAGATAAACGGTACTTCACTATCCTGGTCTGCGGTACTAGAAACAAAAGACTTGTGACTCGAAATTCGGTTGAAAAAGTGAGAGGAGAAAGTAAAAGTAGTTCTCCGAGAAATCAAGAAGAAACGAAAAACGGTATTCCCACCATAATAGACGTATAGACTCCAATAACTATAAAGAAGATCGTTAGAACTAAGGTCGAACACGAAGGAGGTCGGGTCACTAAGAGTACTACATGAGACTTATATTCAATTTATTCGTCCCACTGTTATGTGTCGGAACTACATGAGGAAAAGAATAAACTTTGGTCAGACAACAAGGTACAGGTCAGGATAGACAACGAAGGACTGGACGTATGTCTATAGAGTTCTCCGTTCAGTCCACCAGACCATAAGTGTAGAGAAAATCTTAAAAGGTGTCAAACACCACTAAGTGTGTCAGTTTCCGAAACCGTATCAGTTATTTCGTCTTTCTCTACAAAAAGACCTTGAGAAAGCGAAAAAGGTACTAGGTCGTCTACAAACGTTAAACTAGAGACCAAGGAGACGGAAAAGATTTTGGTCGAACTCGTAGACCTTCAAGTACCAAGTGTATGACAACTTCGAACCGAACCTCTTAAAACTCGTAATGAAATGATCGTACACTCTACTCACGTTAACACGTCATCAAACTCGTAAAAAAACCGTAACGGAAAGAAACCCTAACCTTACTTTTGACTGGAAAAGGTCAGGACACCGGTGACGACTCAAAAGGTGTAAACGACCGTATAACTCACGTCGGGAAAGTGTCGTAGTAGAAAATCCTGAACTTTATCGAGTTGACCTTAACGTAGTGGAGGTGATCGAAACAAACATCACTACGAAGGATTCCGGGTGAACTGAAACGTAAGGTCCCACAGATCGAGATCCAACCACTAGTGTGGCAGTACTAATAGACCTAACACTTCTTGAAAAAACGTATCAAGGAGACACATAAGAGCGATGGAGAAGAATTATAGAAGACGAAGACAATCCAGGTACGGTAAAGACAGGAAATAACACTGGTAGAAACGTACTTTATAAGGGAACCATAGAGATTAAAAGAACTTCTCTAGAGAGTCAAGTCAAGTTAAGTCAACGAGTCAACACAGGCTGAGAAACGCTGGGGTACTTAGCGTCGTGCGGTCCAGAGGGACAGGTAGTGGTTGAGGGCCTCAAGTGAGTCTCAGTGTAGGTAACTCAGTCACTACGGTAGGTCGGTAGAGTAGGAGAAAGCAGCGGAAGAGGAGGACGGGGGTTAGGGAGGGTCGTAGTCTCAGAAAAGGTTACTCAGTTGAGAAGCGTACTCCACCGGTCTCATAACCTCAAAGTCGAAATCGTAGTAAGGAAGGTTTCTTTAGGGTCCCGACTAGAGGAAATCTTACCTGAACCAACCTAGAGGAACGTCAGGTTCCCTGAGAGTTCTTAGAAGAGGTTGTGGTGTCACGTTTTGGTAGTTAAGAAGCCGTGAGTCGAAAGAGGTGTCAGGTTGAGAGTATAGGTACGTACTGGTGACCTTTTTGGTATCAGAACTGATCTGCCTGGAAACAACCGTTTCATTATAGAGACGAAAACTTATACGATAGATCCAACGAGTATTGAAAGGAAGGTTCCTCATTCACAGAAAATTAAAGTACTGACGTCAGTGTTAGACGTCACTAAAACCTCGGGGGGTTTTATTTCAGACTGTGACAAAGGTGACAAAGGGGTAGAGAAAGGGTACTTCACTACCCTGGTCTACTACGGTACTAGAAGTAAAAGACTTACAACTCGAAATACGGTTGAAAAAGTGAGAGGTGAAAGTGAAAGTAGTTCTCCGAAAAATCAAGGAGAAGTGAAAGACGGTATTCCCACCACAGTAGACGTATAGACTCCAATAACTATAAAGAAGATCGTTAGAACTAAGGTCGAACACGAAGAAGGTCGGGTCGCAAAGAGTACTACATGAGACGTATATTCAATTTATTCGTCCCACTGTTATATGTCGGAACTCAGAAAGGGTAAGATAACAAAAGGAGATAAAGAAACGTAAGTATTGACTCCTTCCGAATAATAGAGAGGAACGACAAGAAACCTTCAGACGTAAGTTTACCCATATAGAAAGGAAATGAAGAAACGGAAAGTGAAGAAAAGATAAGTGTCGACAAATGTTCTATGTATTGTAAATCGAAACCCTTAGAGATAGTAGCCTGTAAATTAAAAAAAATTTGACAAATTTTTATTACGAGGTTATTTACGAAGACATGTGTTTCGGAACTCTGTACAGACTTGTCACATATACAAAGTTATGTATTGTTTACAGTAAGAAATTTAGGTTTTAATCAATAGAAAGTGTTTTTTCCTTATGAATAAAAAAATTTATTTTTGAAGACATCATCTTTTATTAGAAAGTTTATGAGAGAAAACTTGTTTTACATTATAAACCATAGTTATAGAAACGGATTAAATGGAGTTGGTCACAAGTAAAATCTATACAAATCCACAGTAGACTATATTCATCAGGTTCTTTAATATATGTCTAAATCTTTAATAAGAACCCACTTATACTCGAATATTAAAACTCATAATCTACAATAATATATACTTAGAAAATTTCTAGAGATATTTTACAGTATGTCGTTCAACAAAGTATTACCTCTAGTTTTATGAGGGGTGTCCCGTCTCCATTTATTGTTGAAAGACTCATAGTACACTCAACAATAGACACCGACCATTGTTTTAAAGGGCCCTATCGTAGGGTGTGTCTGAGTTTTTCCCGACATACACGTTGTCGTACGTCCCTTGACTTTACTACCGGGGACTTTGTAATACGATCTAAGAGTTTTTCACTAATGTTACTGTATTTTTTATAATCATTTCTTAAGTATATTCATACTTTACACTCACTTTTTTGGGTTGTAATTGTACGAATGGACTCTAAAATTTGTGTGTTTATATTCGATTTAATTATATGTCATTTTCGTCTAAAAATAATAAGTTAATATACAGAAAAATTCAAATATTTAATTTTAATTTACCCAATATATATACACCATTGAAAATTATATTTAAGGATTTTCAACTGAATTAATGACCCAATTTTCAGTCCTTTTGTAATATGTAAATAACTAGGTATAGTTGTTTGATAGAAGTACTCGTGTCATGTCTAAATAGTAGAATGGTTTTCAGGTACTGGAGAAAAATACCTGAAATGATTACGACTCATGACCTTTCTTGAGAATCTTTACGACTTACCATTTATTACTATTTAATATTCCCTTCGGTTTCTAAAAGAGGATCCAAATGACAAGTTAAAGAAGTGACCTTATGACAGATGAAACGGACAAGGGAAAAAACAACAACCCTACAATTCCAAAAGAAATAAAATTTACACGAATGAGTACACGGAAGTTTAACGAAAACTAAAAATAAACGAAATAAAAGAATATGTGTCGTAAAAAAATATGAGGATACATATGTTTAGAAAGTTAATAAACAGAGATCAATATCTAGTCAATCCTCTTCCGTTACCGTGGGGTGAGGTCATGAGAACGGACCTTTTAGGGTACCTGTCTCCTCGGACCATCCGACGTCAGGTACTCCAGCGATTCTCAGTCTGTGCTGACTCACTGAAGTGAAAGTGAAAAGTGAAAGTACGTAATCTCTTCCTTTACCGTTGGGTGAGGTCACAAGAACGGACCTCTTAGGGTCCACGCCCCTTCGGACCACCCGACGGTAGATACCCCAGCGTGTCTCAGCCTGTACTGACTTCGCTGTCGTCGTCGTCGTCGTCGTCTCTAGTCAATTTACGAATTAATATAAAATGATCGAAATAAAAACCACTTAACAAAGACTTTTAATAAAACCATGTTACACTTCAACATTAATCTGTAAAAAGAGGTTCCCGAATAAATAAATTTAGTGAGTAAGGGATAATAAAGTAATATATATTTAAGAATATTTATGATACCAAAGTCCTTATAAAATAGACAGGATTACCAGACACCATCAAAGTGACGAAGTGAATAATTACAGACATCCCGTTTAAAGGAGAGTAATAAATAGAAGAGGTTTTATAAGAATCAATAAGAACGAATAAAATGAAAGGGTCCACTTGACTATAATTAAAAGAATAGTTTAAGGTTTTATCAGGATAACCCTAAAACAAAACTTGCCTTCTGATGATGTCACTAAAATCTGTCTTAAGTAATACTACCAGTTGTATAGGTAAAGGGTCAAGACTTATATTCTACTGACGGATAAGTTCTAAAAAGAAAGAGTCATTTTAAAACATCAATAGAAGGAAGTTTCTGTGCATCAAAGACAATTCCATCAAATATCTAATTATAGCTCACGAAGAAAAGGACGTTATAAACATTGGGTAGTAACGACCATGGGCACGTACACACACACGTACGACGATAACCCCATCAAACTCAGAGAAGTGGTATAAATTACGAAGATTACTTATTTAATAGGAAAATCCGTATATAGACACTAAAATTGTACGTTTATTATTATTAATACAGAGGAAATCTCCGAAAAAGTAGAAAATGGAGAAAAAAAAAACATTATATTCACTCTTGAAGGTTTTGTTGCAATTTATTCTGTTCCTTCGACGTTATAAGAACAAGAAATAAAACTGTCCATTTGATGATCCCAGGTTACTTTTCACCTTACACCAAGTAATGTAATTTCTCAGAAATAGTACAGTTCTTTGTTAAAGGGAAGGATGAAATGGTACAAAATAAAAATTTTAAATTTGTGTAAATAAAAAGTAGTTCATGAAAAACTTGTAAAGAATTTTACTATCGGATATTAAGTAGGATATTGGCTAACAAATTTTATGATGTCTATGATCTAAATGATCATCATTTACTGAGAATGTAAAAACCTTCTTTTTAGATAAATTAACACGAACCAGTAAGAAAATTTAATACAGTTTAAGTTGAAGTAAAAATTATACTTAAAAAACCTTGAGTTCACTTAAACAGATATCAAAACAAAAAAAAAAATTCTTTTTAAGTCTAAAACGATCAAAATGAACATGTATAGACACATACAAAGTCAAGTCAAGTCAGTAAGTCAGAACAGGTTGAGAAGCACTGGGGTACTTAGCGTCGTTCGGTCCGGAGGGACAGGTAGTGGTTGAGGGTCTCAGATGAGTTTGAGTACAGGTAGTTCAGTCACTACTGTAGGTCGGTAGAGTAGGAGACAGCAGAGGAAGAGGTGGACGGGGGTTAGGGAGGGTCGTAGTCCCAGAAAAGAAAAAAATTAAAAATAAAAGTGAAAGGTTACTCAGTTGAGAAATGTACTCCACCGGTTTCATAACCTCAAAGTTGAAGTCGTAGTAAGGAAAGTTACTTATAAGTCCTGACTAGAGGAATTCCTACCTGACCAACCTGGAGGAACCTCAGGTTCCCTGAGGGTTCTCAGAAGAGGTTGTGGTGTCAAGTTTTGGTAGTTAAGAAGTCGTGGGTCGAAAGAAATGTCAGGTTGAAAGTGTAGGTATGTGCTGATGACCTTTTTAGTATCGGAACTGATCTGTCTGGAAACAACCGTTTCATTACAGAGACGAAAACTTATAGGATAGATCCAACCAGTATTGAAAAGGAGGTTCCTCATTCCTCATTAAAGTACCGACGTCAGTGGTAGATGTCTCTAAGACCTCGGGGGGTTTTATTTCAGACTGTGACAAAGATGACAAAGGGGTAGACAAAGGGTACCTCACTACCCTGGTCTACGGTACTAGAAACAAAAGACTTACAACTCGAAATTCGGTTGAAAAAGTGAGAGGAGAAAGTGAAAGTAGTTCTCCGAAAAATCAAGGAGAAGTGAAAAACGGTATTCCCGCCACAGTAGACGTATAGACTCCAATAAGTATAAAGAGGGCCGTTAGAACTAAGGTCGACCACGAAGAAGGTTGGGTCGTAAAAGTACTGCATGAGACGTATATTCAATTTATTCGTCCCACTGTTATATGTGGGAACTGCATGAGGAAAAGGATAAACTTTGGTCAGACAACAAGGTACAGGTCAAGATTGACAACGAAGGACTGGACGTATATCCAAAGAGTTCTCCGTCCAGTCCACCAGACCATAAGGGTAGAGAAAGTCTTAAAAGGTGTCAAATAACACTAGGTATGTCAATTTCCGAAACCGTATCAGTTATTTCGTCTTTATCTACAAAAAAGACCTTGAGAGAACGAAAAAGCTACTAGGTCACCAACAACCGTTAAACTAGAGACCAAGGAGACGGAAAAGATTCGGGTCGAACTTGTAAACCTTCAAGTGTCAAGTGCATAACGACTTCGGACCGAACCTCTTAAAACTCGTAATGAAATGATCGTACACTCTACTCACGTTAACACGCCATCAAACTCGTAAGAAACGGTAACGGAAAGAAACCTTAACCTTACTTTTGACTGGAAAAGGTCAGGACACCGGTGACGCCTCAAAAGGTTTTAACGACCGTATAACTCACGTCGTGAAAGTGTCGTAGTAGAAAGTCCTAAACTTTATCGAGTTGACCTTAAGGTAGTGGAGGTGATCGAAACAAGTATCACTACGAAAGATTCCGGGTGAACTGAAGTGTAAGGTCCTACAGACCGAGATCCACTCACTAGTGTGGTAGCACTAATAGAACCAGTACTTCTAGAAAAAACATGTCAAGAAGACACATAAGAACGGTGAAGAATTATAGAAGACGAAGACAATCCAGGTATGGTAAAGACAGGAAATAGCTCGGGTAGAAACGTACTTTACAAGGGAACCATAGAGATTAACAGTATTTCCATAGAGATCAGAAAGGGTAAGACAACAAAAGGAGATAAAGAACGTAACTAACGACTCCTTCCGAAAGAATAGAGAGGAACGATAAGAAACCTTGAACAAAGTCTACGAATATAGAAAGGGAAAGAAGAAACGAAAATCTCAAAGGATATAAATGATAGTATGGTAGACTTTTATCACTCAAGATGAAAAAAAAGAAGGTTAAAAACTACAAAAATTTAAATAAAAAGAATAGACGAACACCACCGATCTTGAATGTTCTGATAACATTTATCTTCACCGTTCTCACCCGTAGAATCACACAACAAAGACCAGAATCTCCTTTTAGAAAGTCGTGAAGTGGTGACTCATACTACAACCGATACCCAAACAGTATTTACCGGAAATAATACAACCCTATACAAGGAAGATGTGGTTGAGAGACTATTCTCAAAAAAAAAAAAATAGTCTTTACCTAAAAATTTTCTGAACTGTTTTTCTAAAACAGTCCAAGAAAGAGACGTAGATACCTTTACGAGTACACGAACAAAAGGAAGGAAAACAATTATGTCACATAGTGTAACTAACTAAACACCTATAAAGTTGGTAGGAACGTAAAGACCTGACATAGAGGGAACTAGTACCACTTCACTTCACTTCACTTCAACGAGTCAGCACAAGTTGAGAAACGTTGGGGTACCAGACATCGGATGGCCCGAGGAGACAGGTACCCTAAAAGGTCCGTTCTTATGACCTCACCCAACGGTAAAGGAAGAGGTCCCCTTGAAGGGCTGGGTCCCTAATTTGGGCCCAGAGGACGTAACATCCGTCTGCGAAATGGCAGACTCGGTGTTCCCTTCGGGAACTAGTACCATATACTAGGAAAATTCGATAACAATTTCAAATAAACAATTATAAAATAACTCGTAAAATTTAAATATAAGTAGTCTCTATGACCGAACATTAAAAGAAAAAAAGAAAGACATCACAGAAACCAAAACCATAGTCCCATTACCATTGGAATGTCTTACTTAAACCCTCATAAGGACGGAGAAGTTTAAAAATCTTATTTTATGGATCCTTATTTGAATTGGTTGCTTCACTTTCTGGATATTGAGACTTTTGATATTTTGTGACTTCCTCCTTTTACTTCTACTATGTTTCTTTACCTTTCTATAGGGTACAAGTACCTAACCTTCTTAATTATAACAATTTTAAAGGTATGATGAGTTTCGTTATATGACTCAGTTACGTTAGAGAAAGTTTTATGGGTACTGTAAAAGGGGTATTGATCTTATTTATTAAGATTTTACATATACCTTGGTGTTTTCTGACTTTGTTAGAACTTTTTTCTTGTTTCCAAAGTTCGAGAGACTGAAGTCTGATAAGATGTTCGATGAGTTTTATCGTACCGTCACCGTGTTTTTGTCTGTGTGTCTAGTTACCTTGTCTTCATTCTCGAGTCTTTACCTGAGTACGTGAATACCAGCTAAGTAGATACTGTTTCTTCTGTTCTTAAATGTCACCTCTCCTTTCTATCAGAAAAGTTGTTTACTACGATCCTTTTGACCTATCGATGAACATTTTTTTTACTTTAATCTAGTAAGTGATTGTAACATATGTTTTTAGTCGAATTTTACCTAATTTCTGGATTTACATTCTGGATTTTGTTTGTTTGTTTTTAAGATCTTCTCTTATATCCGTCTCGTGCGATTGTATTTAACATCTTTATAACAAACCCCAGACAGAGGGTTCCGTCTTCTTTGTTTTCGTTTTGATTTATTTACCCTGGATTAATTTCAATTTTCTAAGACGTGTCGTTTCCTTTGGTAACTATTTTATTTTCTGTCGGATGTCTTACCCTCTTTTGTAAACGTTTACTATACTGCCTATTCTCGAATTATAGGTTTTATATATTTATCAAGTATGTCGAGTTACAATTTTTTCTTCTTAGACTAAATTTTTACCCACATTCTGGACTCGTCTATAAGAAGGTTTTTTCTATGTGTCTACCAGTTATTCGAGTTGTGACAATTAGTGGTCTTTTCACGTTCAGTTTTGGTATTACTCTGTACAGTAGAGTGAGGACAGTCTTACCGATTACAGTTTCTCAGACACGACATGATTCAACGAAATCAATTAAGCCTGAGAACGTCAGGGTACCTAACATCGGATGGTCCGAAGAGACAGGAACCTTAAAGGGTCCGTTCTTATGACCTCACCTAACGGTAAAGGAAGAGGTGTTTTTCAGATGTTTGTTGTTTGATACCACTCCTGTACCTCTTTTCTCCTGGGATCATGTAACAACTATCCTTGTATTTAACCACGTTGATGACACTTTTGTGTCATATACCGTTCGTGTGTGTCTTCTTGACATGTTTTTTCTAGGAGTACTGGGTTTATTAGTGCTACCACACTCGTGAGTAGATCTCGGTCTGTAGGACCTTACACTTCAGTTCACCCGGAATCTTTCGTAGTGATACTTGTTTCAATCACCTCCACTACCGTACGGTCAACTCGATAAAGTTTAGGACTTTTTACTACGACATTTTCACGACGTGAGTTATACGGTCGTTTAAACCTTTTGAGTCGTCACCGATGTCCTGACCTTTTCCAGTCAAAAGTAAGGTTAAGGTTTCTTTCCGTTACGTTTTCTTACGAGTTTGATGGCGTGTTAACGTGAGTAAAGTGTACGATCATTTCATTACGAGTTTTAAGAGGTTCGGTCGGAAGTCGTTATGCACTTGACACTTGAAGGACTACAAGTTCGACCAAAATCTTTTCCGTCTCCTTGGTCTCTAGTTCAAAGGTTGTAGACGACCCAGTACCTTTTTCGTTCTCTCAAGGTCTTTTTGTATATAAAGACGAAATAACTGATACGGTTTCGGAAACTGACACACCT